>PVKM010001877.1:0-71192 GCA_004027735.1 Carollia perspicillata
GCAGTACTGTTCTAGAAGGTATGCATATAGTAGAAAATAAGACAGACATGGGGAGAATAAAATCCATACGTAACCCAGAACACAAGGATCAAATGGTGGTGTCTGTCATGCAGAGAATTAAAGTGAATGGTGTGATCTAGAGTGACTGGGTGCCCTGACTTGTGTGGTCAGACATGGCCTCTCTCAAAGGATGGCATTTAAGCTGGGATCTTAATAACAAGGAGAAGGCAACCATGCATACATTGGTAGAAGTACATTTCAGTGGTCCCGTGGGACCACTAATGGAAATAATCATTAATGCGAGCTTGGGGTGTGTTTGAGATGCAGAAGACGACTGAAGCCAGAGCATAGGAGGCTAACAGGCTAGCAAGCTGAAAAGACAGTAATACAAAATGGCCTTAGAGAGGCAGCCACACCACATCTAGATGATTCTGAAAGCCATGGTAAAATAAGTGATGGGAATTCATTAAAATGTTTAACGTGAGAAGAGAATTTTATTTGAAACACATTATAAAATGATGCCTCTGGCTGCTATGTGAAAAGATAATCAATTGTAGGGGGTGGGAACTGGTGGTAGAAGAAAAAAACAAAGTAGAGACTATATTACATTAATCCAAATGAGTGATGATGGTGGTTTGGCTAACATAATGTAACAGCAGTGAAGAACACTGACTAGCTTTGTCATCTTTCAGGGGTAGCACGAAAACTTTGGTGACTGCCTGGATGTGGAAGAGAAAAAGATAAGAATCAAAAATAAAATGTTTTGAATTGAGAAAGCAATTGAAAGATTGTGCTATTTATAGAGATGGAGAAGAAAAATAGAGAAGTGAGTGGGTGGAGAAAATGAAGAGTTCCATCTTTTAAGGGAGATGCATGTGTCTCCTACCAAAAGGACTTGAGAGTGATGTGGAAATCTGGTATAGGAAGGACTCAATAAAGAAAGAAGACCATAGTTAACTACCACTAATAACGTGATGGTGTGATTTCCTGCAGAAATGTTTACCAGTCAGGTATAGAAACTAAGAAGGTTGTTTAAACCAACCTCCTTGTAGTAGCAAAAGTGGTATTAAAAGAGATAAGTGAGAGTTTGACAGCTCTCATAAGAGTGAGAAAAGTGATGCTCTAATGGGTCTGGAATCAACAGGGAATTAAGGAAGTTAAAGGAACTGATGGGTTAAGAGACAAGGGAGGACTGAAAGGATCAAAGTTTTATAAGACTGAAAACCAAGGCTAGTTGGGGCAAGAAAGAGCTTCCTTTGCACTCCTCCAGGGAACATTATCCACGTTAAATTCCTAGAGCCGTGCTCACAGAGAATATAAATTGAGTAGTGCTTCCTAGAGTCATTGTATGTGGCATTGTTGGAGGGAAGTTGGAGGTACAGAAAATCGCAGTTAGAATCTTAAATGAGAAGTTATGATTTCAGATGTGGGCTGTAAGGAATGGGGTTTGGTCATGCAAATAAGTGGCTAAATAGACAGACTTGGAGAGGACACTGAATGGACAGTTCATGAACACTGGTCATCCTTAAGAGAGACATAAAAACTGTTGCAACAAGATGTCAAAAAATGGTTAACTCTAGAAAGAGAAGACATTGAGGTAGAAGTGTACGAAAAGATAGTGTCATTATTGACCATAGATAACATAATTCTAGGGAAAAATAGAGAAAAAAAGGAATGAGGGAGAGAGAAATGGAGGGAGGGAAGAAAAAGAGAATAAATGAAAAGGCAGGAAGGTATGTTTTGACAAATTAGAATCAAAAGACTATGCTACAGATTATGGCATCTGTCCCTTTAATGGCATTATTCTCTTAAATAGTCTCTGTCTTGTTCCCATCTGGTACATTTTCACAAGGCTTCACAAGAGAGCTTTTTAAAATACCAAATGGATCATAGCACTCACCTCCATAAACACTTCAATAGCCTCCCATTATCGATAGAATAATGTCCAAGTGTGGCAATCAAGGACCTGGATGATCTGATCACTGTGTAGTCCTCCAACCACATTTCCCACCACGTTCCCCATAATTCCCTTGCAATACAATTACTTGTCCATCTATGCAAACGCTGTGTCACTTCTCACATCTGTTTTATGCTCTGGCTATTTCCTTTAACTGTGCTGTAATTTGAAAGCTGCATCACATTCTCTGTGAAGCCTTCCCTAATTCTCCACCTGTTCCATTCATCCATTTCTTGACATCTCTATGCCAAGAAAGAACCATCACCCTATCACCTCCTATTCTATACTACACTCTGTATCTTCTATATGCTTCTATGATAACCATATTTTCTGCTGTATTATTTGTTAGCAATGTTTCTAAGCTTTTTGAGGGCACAGACATTGTGTTTCTTTAGGACCTAGAAAATAGTTGCTGTTCAGTAGTGTTTGCTGAGTAGATGTTTTCTCATATAAGGTGGAATGCATGATAAAGAATTAATGAAGATGCTATATAGCATCAGGTAGAATGTTTGAAAATAATCAGACCACACTAGGACATTTTGTATGTTTTTCTAAGATAATTGGTAGACTTAAATTTAACTGGTAATAGTATAGGTAAACAGTCTTATCCAAGATCCCAGAGGCCAAATGGGCTTTAGAACATTGAAGAAACTGGGTTACAGAAATGTAATATGGTATATATATCACACATTATATAGCACTGCCAGTGAGGTCTGGGACACTATCCCACGATCTAACATGTGGATATTTCTTCCATAAAATACATGAATATTCACACTAAATAAATAGCCTTTTGCCAAGTCCATTTAGGTTTTACATTAAATTAATTACTAAAAATTTTATATTTCCAATTTTCCACATACAAAATGACTTACAAAATTTTCAGAACTGCCATAAGGAATTGTAAGTCTGCTTGAAATGCTGTTAAATTCATAGTCAATATTACCATAGGAAGTAACTGCAACTACTTCAATTACCTTCTTTTGTTAATAAAATAATTTATAACAAAATGAATCAAATGCAGTATCCAGGTAGACAAATACAGGTTTTTGGTTCCTTTCCTTTAAAAAAAATCTTTTTGTATAATTTTGCAGATTGAATCCTTAAAACAGTAACTAATAAAAAGAAAACACAAATAATATAGACCTAATCATCTCATTCTAAGAAATGACTGCTTGGGCTGATCCACAGCCCTCTGGTAACATTTCCCCTGGGTTAAAAAACAACTTGTCAATAATTTTCAGGTATCACTTTTTAGAAAGACTTTAAAGAGAGAAACAACATAAAACCTATTTTCTACTATGAAGCTTTTCACAAATTATAAGTCTAACACTCATATGATATTATGAGCCTTAATCATCATCAATAGCAAAAACAAAATAATAAATTTCAGTCCTAGAAAACAACGATCAGTGTTGGCTGGAGCTCATGGAAGGAAGAAACCACCTTCCTTAATGTTTCTTTAAGATCCGTACCTCTTTCTCTTTTTCCCCTGAAATTCCCTCCCCTCTCCCCTCTGGTTACTCTCAGGGAAAGGGGTCACAGGAACAAATATAAAGGACACATGGACAAAAACTAAGGGGGGTGGAAAGGGGAGGGAGGTGGGGAGCTCTGGGGGGGTGGACTGGGATGGGAGTAAAAGACAGAAAACTGTACTTGAACAAAAACTAAAACAAAAAAATTTAAAGAAAACTTACAAAAAAAAAAAGATCTGTACCTCAGTAGCTTCTAAGTATTTTCTGAGGAGCTTTGATGCTTGGTCTGGTGACAGTGTTAGTTAATAACACTGTTAGTTAATAGTGAGATATTTTAAAAGCTAAAAATTTCCCCTTACTATCCTCAGTTAGAATATTTCTTTAGAAAATTTCCATAGAAATTGATGTGCTACCAAAACAAGATCCTTTTCTTAATCAGTTTGTTAATTTGAATATATTTATTGACATTGCTTCAAATTGTGTAAACTATTAAAACATAATATTTAATATATCATTTGTAAAACTTCTTTTATAATATGAATTATTAAAATAATAATAAGAAGAAGTTTAATAATAATAAAATAAAATAATAATAAGAAGAAGTTTAATAATAATAAATAAGAAGTTTAATATTTTATCTATTCCATAAATGCATCTAATTTTTAGAACAGGATTTCCATGAGTTCTCACTCACTGTCCAATAACCACTTTGTAGCTGTCAAGAAAAAGAAATTATCTATAGAATTCTTAAGAATCCAGATGTGGATATACATTTTTTCATATTTTTTTCTTTGAGGTCCATATTATATAGCAGTAACACATAAGTCCCCCCCAAAAAAGGAAACTCTCTCTTCATTATATGACAAGTTTCTCAAAGCTAATGTGAACTTTCTTTATTGCCATCACAACTCTGGTTAGACAGCTCCATATCACAACCTTATAAAAGTATGTACAACAAGAGGGACAAAGCTGTGCTGGTAACAATTCTACTGAACCACTTTGCAGAGGAGAATGTAAAGAAAGGGGTTATGAAATTATTATAATAATTTCAGTTTCAATGGGTTGACTTCACAGTGACACCAATGCATATTTCAAATCTCTTCCTTTTAAATACAACAAATAAGCTATATTGAAGAACAGGACTTTGGTAAATCAGTCCATAATATTAAAAACAAGACAAAATAAAAAACACCCACATAGATATTTTAGTATCTACCTTTAATCTAGTTCAAGAATATACAGGTGGGTTAAGTCCCCGGGCACAGCGTTTATTTTTCCAGTGTGAGCAGCAAAGCAAGTCAATGCTGTGAAGTCAGACAAAACCACAACTGGCCCTCATGACATCATCTCAGCCTTTAGCGTGGCAAACCATTCTCCCAGTCACTCTGTGGTCCAGACTCGGTGCCCTGTGCCTTTATGACCCCTGACTTACCCCGTTATTGCCTCAAAGCCACAAAGGATCAAAAACAGGAAAGACATTTTCAGGAATCTTTGGTAAAAGATTCACTTTAGTCGATACTTGAAGTACAGATAGTGAGAAAAATTAAAAGGCAATACACATGAGAGCGTTTCTAAAAATATTTAGCACAAGGAGGGAATGTGTGGTGAATGAATGAAGACATATGGGAATAATGAAGTGACACAGTAAAGAGAGGTAATTTTAAAGGAAAATAAGGAAGAATAGCAATAATGAAATAGATTTTCAAAGGCTGGAAGGGGGAGTGCTGGCAGAGGGAGAAAGGAGATATTCAAATTAAAATAAAAGTGATATTTTCTCCTGATAAGCTAATATCTACAATCATGGTCACTAGATGAGGTACAGTAGACATTTGTCCAAATCTCCACAGACAGACAGGAAAAAGTCAGAATGAACTTTTTTGTGCTGATGGTCTAATATAAGAAAACAAGCTGTTACTGCATACATCTCTGTAGATGTTCAAAATGTGATGGACAATATATCTAGAACAATTGGACAACAAAGTGAAAAATCCCAGTAGTATAAAAATATATCAATTACCTACAGTATGTCCAGAATCAATCTTTACAAAGGATGATTATGGTTTGACCCAAGATCTGTCAAGTATATTTTCTTCCAAGGAGTTCCTGGTGCTTCCAGGCACAGTCCCTGCTGGGGATGCATTATAGGCTCCAAAATGAACAGAATGTTAAAAACTAACAAGATTTGTAAGAGTCTTTTCTTGGCAAATTTGATAACAATTAGTGTCTATTAGGTTTTTATTAGCTACATGGTAAATGAAACAGAGGACACAATATTTAAAGATATACATTTGACATTTAGCAAGAAATATTATGTATATAAATACTGCTAGAAAAAAATAAATGCTTGGGAGGAGGAAAGGAAAAGGAAGATAGAGAGAGTGAAAGAGAAATAACTTGGCATTATTTGTCCACCTGAACCAACACAGAATGAATCTATAGTATAAATATATATTCTAAGAAATCCAAAGGTAGGCATTAAAAATCTCTATTCCAAACAGGCCCATCTGTCTTTGTATAGCTCTGGGAACCATGACAACTTGTTTGGGACATTATAATAGTCTGTTATTTCATCTATTCTTATCCACAATGCTGTAACTCCCTTGATTATCCACAGAACAGCAGAATTATTTTTTTGAAGTGACTCTGACCACGTCATCCAGAATCACATGTGCTGTATCATCAGACGAGAGTTTACAAGGTGAAGCAGGGTCTTCCCCTCCACCTCTCCAGTCTAATCTTGCACCATGCTCTCTTACCTGATGCAAGCAACAGTCACAGGCGTCTTTTCAGGCCCTTAAATTTGCTAAACTCCCCTTGCAATGGAATTTTTTCAAATATTGTCTCTCCTATCAGGAAAGATTTCCCAGCCCTCTCATTGCCTAATTAAGCCCTGGTAGGTTTTAAATATCATTCCTCAGAGAAGCCCTCCTGTGGCTCTTCCCCAGAGTTCTGTCAACTCTGCTTCAGAGCACACTGTTACAGGTGCATCTTGTTAGTTTTATGATTATATGATTAATACATATACCTCCCATTAGACTGAAAGGTCCATGAATGGAGGAAAGGTAACACTTCTTTCTCATAACTGTTCCCAGGGCCAGTGGAGCACTTGGCACACATATTAGGTACACAAGAAATATCACTGAATGACTGAATAAATGAAAAAAATGAATGAAATGGGTCAGATGGCACACTCATCTTCATTATTTTCCTCATCTTCATTAGTTGGTAACATAAACTTTCAGCATAAATAATCAGAGAAATCACATTTGAGATTGGTTATCAGTCCTTTAGAAAACTATCTTCCTTGTGGCTTGTAATGAACTAAAAGTATTGGAAGTTAACTGGAGACAATCTAAACACATGCTCTTCGACCATACAAAAATATGTAGATTAACAAACATATTTACATTAAATAATAATTTAGAATTATTAATATTTGTGTGGTGTCAAAGTGCTGCAACTATAATGACAGAAAGAAAAGAAAACTGTATCTTCAAATTTGAAAGAAAATAGCAAGGCAGATGAGTTCAAATCTTGGATGAGATCAGATCTCATTTGAGAATTTCCACTTATGAGGATAGTGGCAAGTAACATCAAAAGCTAATGCTCTGCTCATAAAAGTTAAACATTATTCACCTAATAAAATTTTCCACATGTGAATATTAAAGTGGATATTTCCCTTATATTCAGTTTTTTGCTTTTAATAAGTAATATTTTAAGTTTTCATATAATGTTATTTCAAAAATATATATGGTTACTGGTGTTGAAAGCAAACCTACAAAATTGATTGCATTAGAAAAGTGTAACCTCTACCCCTCTATGACTCTCATCTATAGAAAGTCACAACATAAGATTTTCCTTTGATTTTTAAATATAGGAGACATTCAGATCAATCTCTCTTTAGATATCTAAATGTCTTTTTCCCTTTGTCTTGGTTACATGGTGACATACGGCACAAAACTTTATCTTGCTTTTGTTTTTCTTTTGTTAACAATACATGCCCTCAAACCAACAAATGATATATACAAATCTATGAAATATAACAATATATAAGCACACATATATGTGTATGAATATGTATATTATGTATGTGTATTAATAGTACATGGAATTAATTTTAGATGTTTTAATAAGTATGTAATGATATTCCAATGTTGTTTTAATCTCCATACCCTAATGGACAATGATGTTAACCATATTTTTGTGTGCTTATCTGACAACTATCTTACCTGATCAAGTGTTTATTTAAAATATTTTGCCCATATCTTTAATTAAATTATTTATATCCTTATTATTGTTTTTTACATATAAAAGCTGTTTAATTAATATATACAATTTCATGTCTTTGGAGCTAAAAATACACCTGTGAAAACATCATTACGACTTAAACCATAAACTATATAGCACCTCCAAAAGTTTGCTCCCTTACCCTTATTTACTAGTACTATTATTATTTTTGTAATAAAAACATCTAACATAAGATTTATATTTTTAGAAAAATATTAAGTATATACTACAATACTAACTCTAAGTACTGTGCTGTATAGTAGATCTCTAGGATTTGTTCACCTTGTATAATTGAAACAAAAATATAATTGAGTATTTCAATAGCAGATTAAACCTCTGCATGGAACAAAGTCCGATGTGAGGGGTGCAAGCATGGAAGTTCTTTAATATATTTTATCTTAGGGTACATGGTACCTCACATATATGACAAATAAGATGAAAATATAAATACAAAATGTAAGATACTTTTATTAAATCACCTCGATTATTAGAATACATTTATTTCATTCACTAAAGACAGACTTGTATTATTCACTGTTTGGGTAAAATAAATAAGGGTAAGACAAATTCAAGACATTAAATCAAATCATGTAACATGTAGTAGAACACATTGCTATACTGAGAGAAGACCACAGAGCTGAAATTCCAGAGACCTGAAATCTAATCCTTGGTTTGTTCTACGATTTTAGCTTAAAACTTTAAGAAGAATGGAAAGATGTTCAATGTTACTAGTCATTAGGGAAATGTAAATCAAACCCAAAACGAAGTACTGCTTTCCATGCACCAGGATGACTACAGTAATTTTTTAAAATGGAAAATAAGTGCTGGTGAAAAGGTGGAAAAATTGCAACATCTATTTTGCTGATGAGAATGTAAAAACACGTTTTTTTCTTATTGTTAAATCCTTTAAGATATTTTAATAAAATACAATTTCATAAAACTAATTATAAAATCATTGGAAAAATGTATTGTCAGGCTTATAGTGTATGAAAATTCTATTAAGGTGGAGGAATTAAGCTGTAATAGAGCAATAGAACTAAAGCAGATAAACATATGGTAACTAATCCACAGAAAGATATGAAGACCACCAAAAATAGTAAATATGTGACTTGATATGAATAATTTAAAATATATTTTGTCCTTTCTCTCTCTCAGACTTCTTTAAGATTATGTGAATCAATCATTATAACATTGTATTATTGAGTACCTGACATAGATACACAATATTATAATAATAGTGCAAGGAAGGGAGAGCAATGGGGCAACATTGGAGCAGAATCTGTATATAAGAATTAGGTTAGTGTCAATCTAAACTAGATGGTGACAATTTGAAATTCATAATGTAACCTCTGCAACAACCACTAATAAAACAAATAATATGTCATATATATCTTATGCCTATAAAATACGTAAAAAATACATTAAAAATATATATTTTTCATGTAGAAGAAAATAAATGAAGAATAAAAGAACTAAAAGACATATATAGAAACCAAATGGCAGATGTAAACCCAACTGCATTAAATATAAATATATTAACACTAAAATCTAAAGGTAGAGATTATAAAGCAGTATTTTAAATAACATTTAATTATATACAGATTATAAGTAACTCATTTTAGATGCAAAGACACAAATAGGATGAAACCAAAAAGATGGAAAAGACAGAATATGCAAACAGAAGTCACAAGAGAGACAGACAGAAATTAGCAAGGATATAAAAGACTTGAATAATAATGTAAAATAATTGACCTAATTAAGATCTACAGATAACTTCTTGGACATTCTTTTCAAGTGCACATGGAACATTCTCCTTAAAAAAGCCTATATTAAGCCATTAAAAAGTCTGAATAATTTTAAAATATTTGAAATTACACAAATTATACATGTGCTCTGACCAAAATGGATTTAAATTAGAAATCAACAACAAAAAAGAATTTAGAAAGTCAAGAAATATTTGGACAGGAAAAACACGTTTCTAATTAAACCATAGACCAAAGAACAAATGACAGAAGAAATGAGAAAATGGTGTGAATGAAACAAAACAAAAAACAAAATAAATATTTGAGATGTTACTGTAATAGTGCTTAACAAAATTTTAAAGCTTTACTTTCCATGTCTACAAAGTAGGAAAAGAGTACAAACTACTCCAAGCAAGCAGAAGACAAGATAAAAAACAAATAAGAGTGGAAGTCAGCAAAAGAGAGAATAGAAATACAAGAGAGAAAAATCAATGAAAACCATGTTGATTTTTTAAAAAGATCAATAAAATTGACAAACCTGTAAATAGACTGACCAAGAAAAAAAAGTGAGAAACCACATATTACCAAAATCAGAAATGAAAGAAGAAATATTACTACTGACTTTGTAGAAATTCAGTATTATAAAAGCCTTTAATAAAAAATTTAATGTTAACAAATCAGACAGTAAGACAAAATGTACAACTTCCTGAAAAGACACACAAATCAACAATAGCTAAGAAGTAGCATAAAACTCTGAATAGACCAATAATTATTAAAAATTTACATAAGTAATTAAAAATCTCTCCACAAAGAAAAGCTTAGCACTTAATGGCATCATAGGTAAATTCTATCATTTAGAGAGAAAAGGATACCAATACTTCCCAAACACTTCCAAAAGTACAGAGGAGGAGGGAGAATGAATTAGCAATACATTTTGAAGACAATATCACCCTGCTACCACAGCCAGACAAATATATTTCAAGAAAAGGAAAGTGCATTCCGGCATTCATCATATACATGGATGCAGAAATGCTCAACAATATATTAGCAAACTGACCCAATAATAAAGAGAAACAACTATACACTCTAACCCAGTGGAATTTACATCAGTGATGCAAGGCTGCTATAATAAGTGAATATAATTTACTGTAACATACCATAGTAGTAGATTAAAAGACAAAAAATACATGACCATCACAATGATGAAGAAAAAAATTGACTAAATCTGACACCTGTTTGTGTTAAAAATTCCCATCCAACAACAACAAAAAAAGGAAACTTTCTCAACATTAAAAATTGCATCTGCAAATTATGTGGGGGAGGGCAAGTGGGAGGAAGTGGAAGAAGGTATAGGGGGATAAATGGTAATGGAAACATTTTTAAAAATTAAAATAAAAGAATGTAAGGGCGTGGTGGGATACATTCAAACAATGTAATGAAAATTTGGCAAAGCAGCATGAAAGATGTATTGCGTAATTCTAAATGATATCTTTGCTGGGTAGAGCAATCTTGGCTATAGGTCCCTGCTTTTCATGACTTTGAATATTTCTTGCCAATACCTTCTAGCCTGAAAAGTTTCTTTTGAGAAATCAGCTTATAATCTTATGGGAACTCCTGTAGGAAACGAACTGTTTTTCTCTTGCTGCTTTTAAGATATTCTCTTTATCTTTAACCTTTGGCATTTTAATTATAATGTGTCTTGGACTGGGCCTTTTTGCATCCATCCTGTTTAGGATTCTCTGTGCTTCCTGGACCTATATGTCTATTTCCTACACCAAATTAGGGAATTTTTCTTGGTTTATTTTTTCAAGTAGATTTCCAATTTCTTGCTTTCTCTCGTCCTTCTGGCATCTCTATGATGTGAATGTTTGAATGCTTGAATTTATCCCAGAGGCTCCTTACACTATCCTCAATTTTCTGGATTCTTTTTTTCTTCTTGTTGTTCTGATTGGTTGTTTTTTTTTTTCTTCCTTATTTTTCAAATCAATGATTTGATTCTCAAAAGGAATACAAGACTTATATACTGAAAACTATCAAATTTCACTAACAGAAGTTAGAGAACTAAATAAAAGGAGACATTCCATGTTCACAAATTGGAAGAGTAAATGTATTAACATGGAATTTCCCTCTCAAATTATCTACAAATTAAACCCAACCCATATAAAATACTATCAGGCTTTCTTGCAGAAATTTATAAGCTGATTTTATAATTTATATGACTATGCAGAGGACACAGAGTAGAAAAAACAACACTGCAAAAGAAGAACAAAGTTGGAGGAAGTCATTTTTTTCAGTAAAATATTCAGGCCTTCTTTCTCACTACCAAAAATCAAATTCATGTTGAAGATGAAACCTACTTTTTTGTCACATCTGGCCACATTCTAATACCAGTTGTATGTTGAGCATGTTTCTGTCGCAGAGTCTTTGCATCTGAAATTCCCTCTCTATGGCGTTTAGAGTTAGTATAGCATCCTCATGGCTCATTCCTTCACTTCCAGCTAGTTGTCAGTTCTTTGAAGAAGACTTTGCTATCTAAATCAGGCTTTCTATGTTCTCTCATCCCATTACTTTACACAAATTTTCCTCATTACATTTCCTTTAAGTCTATTATTAAATATAGAAGCAAACTATCAAAGATACATCTATTACCAAGTAACATAACTTGAAACTGTGTTTAAACAAACTTATAAAATATAGAGCTATTAAAATAATAAAAAATATGCATTTGTTTCACTAGGTATTATATAAATTATCAAGGCTTGAAAAAAATACTATATATTCATTTTATAAAATTTTTCAATAGGACAAAATACAAAGGGAAAAAACCCTGAATCAAGCTTGAACCTCTATTTACATCTGGAATAGTTTTATATTCACATCCATTCTGGATTCATCCCTTTGGCTAGGTTTAACATGGGCTTATTTAGATGAGCTCTTGATGCCAAAAGCCTTTATAGTAATCATGAATGGAAAAGAATTATTCTCTTGACTGAGTCAATGAATAGGACAGCTTTTGTCCAAGTATGCCGTGGTCACTCTTATGCATATAAAGAGAAGCCCCATCTTTTCATTAGGATGGTGGAACAGAAAGAATATTAAAATAGGAGAGCCTCTTGAAAAAAAAAAGGTAAGAGAATTATTTTCATATGGCATCTTGTTAATGGTTTAATGATTAAACCCAAGATGATTAAAAAAATAAAACTGGGGGAAAGTAGTGTCAAAATGCTTCACCTATTGCTCTTAGTTGTGGAGTCAATCCCATTATACCCTCCTGGTTACTCACTCTCTTCTCGATCACTGCTTTTTATGGGAGGGGCAGTAATTTGTGGGTATGTCGGGGAGTAGTGAGAGAAACTAAAGAAAGTTACTCAGTCCCTTCCTCTTCTTGGAACCTGGCTGCACAGGGATCCCAACTTCTGCTTGGTTATACCCCTGTGGGAGGAGATCTGCCCCTATTCACTCATACAACTGGGTGGGCAAACCTGCTTCATCCTGGCATTCAGCATTAACAAGACCGCCTACCCACATTCTCTGATATCACATTTATCAGTGATTAAGGCAACCTTTTAGCCCTCATCTGTTCTACTGTTTTTTTACAACTGTTGGTTGACAAGAAGAAAAATCAGAGAAGATCTTTTTATTAGACTTCCTCAAACAATTAGAAATAGGTCTTAACTGACCAATGTTAATGTCTTAACTGAAACCAAAAACCAAAAACAATAGCAACAAAAACTCAAAATAGAAGCAGTGAGAATTAGGGAGTAGGCAGTAAAAATTAAGGAGAATTTAAGTCCCTAATGTTTAACACTTTAAACTTATTTTATAATGTGTCAGCTTCCTTAGTTATTAAGTGGTGTTAGAAAGTCTTCCTAGTTAAATTTAAGGAATGGGCCAAGAGGGAAAGAATATCTTTACTTCGGTTTAAACCCCATAGGTATTTTTATGCATAGCTGCCCCTCAGTAAACTGTACATGATTATGGAGAGGAACAACTATAGAAAACAGTAAGTGTATGCAGTAGGAGACTAAAATCGCTCTCTTCCCAGTCTACTAATTGAGGGACACTTCGATCGAAACCATTCGAGATGATAGGAGTAAAAAAATGAATGAAAAACTATGAAGCTTCTTTTACCAAAATACTTTTTTAAAAGATTTTCTTTGTACATTTTCTAGAATATTATGGCAAATAAACAACTATTCTAATATAAAGGACCCATAGTATCAATTATTATCACTGTCAATCAGAGAATGAAAGCATTCTACAATGGGACTTGACAGAACCGACTATTATGATTGTTTCTGCAACATTTGAAATATGTAAATGAAGACACTTCAAAAAGATTTTGACACAACAGGTTTAAAAGATAAGGCCTAATTATGTCAGTCAGTAGAATTCAATTATCAGGGGGAATAGATGGACATCCTCGATCAGAGGTTAGATTAAATCTGTACATATATTTTTAAGATTTAGTTCCAAATAGAAAAGATACTCAAGATCTCAATTCCCTAAGAGTCTATTTTTAAAGGATTATGACCTCCCATTTAAATATTAATTAGGAAAATAAGTATTAGAAAATAGATTATTTTAAGAGGATAATTTAACTATTCAAATTTTGAAAATCTTGCTGGTAAATTTTTATGTTTTTAAAGAAGTTCCTCGTCAAAAATCAGATATAGCTAACACTCGACAGGGAGGATGTAGCTAGTCTCCAAAGATAGCCCCCTAATGAACCCTGCATTCCCAAATTCATATCTGTGCTCTTAATCTGGCTGCCCCTGTGATCTGATTTTTGGCCAGTAGAATACAGCAGACATGATGCTACCTGATTTCCAAGGGCAGATCATAAATCTTGAAGCCTCCATTTGGGTCTTCTGAAATGTTCACTTGGGAGGAATCCAGATGGCATCTAAGAGACTGCTGTGCTTGCTACGGGTTAGTATGTGGAGAGGCTGCATGGGTGCTATTCTGGCTCTCTCAGCTGTGATACCAGACATGCAAATGAAGAAATTACCTAGGATTTCCAGCCAGTCAAGCCATCAGGTGACTCCAGCTTCAGCTGCGCTCTGAGTACAACTGCATAAAAGACCCTAAGTGAAAATCATCCAGCTAAACCCTATCAAACTTCAGGACCATAATGGACAATTGTAGACTTAAGACTCTTAAGTTTTGGGGTGGGCTGTAATGCAGCTACACAAAACCAGAATAGAAAGAGTAGAGTGAAAAGAAGTTAGACTAGGTACAAATCAGGACACTTCTTCATTTTTCGGTCGACACTACTACTTGTGCGTTCTTAAATAAATCATAATGCACCTGTATCTCTATATTTTTAATTATAAAATGAACAGACTAGACTAGATCTAGGTCAAATCTGAAAAGCCACTGAATGGATTCATAGTATCTACACATTACTGAAAATTTAGAGCAGCCATGGCTTTTGGGGCCAATGGATTTCAAGAGATTTTCAATGGGATGCTAACCTCAAGAAGAGATTAATGAGATCAAAGTATCTCTAAAACCTTCTGTTTGAAACTTTCATTATTTTATGAAAGCCAAAAATAAAATGGAAACAGAAAGATTAACCTATAAATCCCAGATCAAGATTTTTTTAAATATTTTACATTTTTATAAGCAAAGGATATCAGGTCATATTTTTATTTAAGAATGTTTAAAACATTTTTTAGCAAAATGGTATTGTTTCCACATATTCCTGATACCCTCCTTTAATATTTCACTAGAAAATCTCCTAAACTAATATACAAGTTTTACAGGGTTAAAGAAAGAACAATGAGCCAAGTAGAGATTTCCTTTAGGAATTATTTTGTGGGTCTTTTGTTCTTCCAAAGCAGGTATCTTCCAACCTCTAACATGGTCCTCAGAACCTGGTATTTTTTTCCTTCATTCAATGTCTAAATGTAGCATAAGCTTCAGATTCAGTTTACCACTGCAGAAAAAGAACTAGGTTCCATACATTTCCTTACAATACAATGACTTCTCAATTAAAACAACAAAAAGTACTGAATGACTACTGTGTGCCAGGAACTTTCTACTTCTTATTACTCAATGCATTTCTCAGCAGTTTCAGAGTCAAGATAAGCCTTTTTTTGTGGTGGGGGGCTATCTCCCTACTCGAATGTAGTTCAATATGGGCAGTGATCTTTGCCAGTTTTGTTCACTGAGGTGTACCCCCAAAAGGCATACCCCCAAAACAATGCCTGGAACATACAGGAACTCAATAAGTATGTGCAAAACAAATGACTAAGTGTGTGAGTCTTGGGAGTAGTACTGAAAGAAAGTCACTAGAAGTGACATGTTGCTTTGCATCCTGAGAAGTATGATCCCTAGAAGAAGAAATGTTATACAAACAAAAATAGGAGGTAGCCTAAGTAGGTAATACAAGAAGTTAAACCAGTGGACTAATAACCAGCATCCAGGGCAATGGAAAGAAAAGACTTTGCAACTTATATAAAAATTGTCATTTCTACCAGGTGCTATGTATTTCTTGAAAAATCTTTCTTTAGAAATTAGAATAGTGCTCTAAAATATTAATAGCATTTTGATGACTAAGATATAAGTGGACTAAATTTCAAATGATATACAATCATTTTTTGATCCAAATGATATGCTAATCATTTTTCCTTGGTTTAAATAATTAATATCAGTCCTGGCTGGTGTGGCTTAGTGGATTAAGCACCAGCCTGTGAACCAAAGGGTTATTAGTTCGATTCCCAGTCAGGGCACATGCCTGGGTTTCAGGCTGGGTCCCAAGTGCAGAGCGCACAAGAGGCAACCACACACTGATGTTTCTCTCCCTCTCTTTCTCCTTCCCTTGCTCTCTGTCTAAAAATAAGTAAATAAAATATTTTAAAAATAAAAAGTTAATATCAGATATGTCAGGGGAAAATCAACAATTTAACAATAATATAGCAATCAAGTGACGTATGCTATTTTGAAAATTGTTTATACTATGGGATTGTTACTTATGCATAGACAGGATTTTTTATTTGCAGAATGACTGTAGAAATAAAATAACTGTTCTAAAGTAACCATTAAAAATAAATAAACTGCAATAGGTGATGAGTTCCACTCTGGATCAGGCCACCCGTTATCCTGAAATTAACCAAAATTTAAAAACAGGAAATAGTGTTCCCTATAATGCACATGGGTACATACATATACACACACACCTAAGTAAAAACAGACACCATGACTTGTATCAATGGTTTACTAGTTTCTAAAGATTGGAAAATACATTTTAATTTACTAAAATCATTCGAGAACACTTTGCAACTAAATTTCCTTATTTTTTCTTGCCATTTATTCTCTTTGTTTGTCCAAAAGAAGAGATTCCACCTTGTTTTGTTAACAAGTTTAATCTGGTAGAATAGGAAGAGATATTGACAACCTCGGCCCATTTTCAGAGCTGCTCCTTTGTGGAAACAACCCCTCTGTTGCTCATTCTTCTTGCTGTGCCTGTAACCTGATTCATGCCTGAGTTGACTGGAGATAAAAATCACCTTAACACTGGAGGCACAGGTTAATGGAAACTGTTCTAAAGGAACAATTAAGAATAAATAAACTTCACTGGGTGATGAGATGCACTTTGGATAAGCACGCATCAGCCCACCCATTATCTTGGTCAACTTTAAATTTTTTTTATTTATACTTCAACTTTTATATTTAAGTTGAAAATATTTTTTAAAGAATGGATATTGCATGAACCATCTCCTCTGCCATTTAACTAATAAAAAGTGTTTTCTCCTATTAATTGGTGCTATATGTGTGACCAAAAAAAGTTACACATATTTCTGTTGTCAGGATCACACTCATTTGAAAATTATTCCTAGAGCTTCCATCTATTTTAATTCATCAACTACAGGTTCATATCTTTCTTAAACACTGCTTTTCCTAACTTCCCAATACTTTGTAATTACATACTAATAATTATTTTAAAACTTACAAAATTTTTCCAACTGCAAAATTTAGCAGGAAAAACAGAAATGATAATTTTCTACAATATGAACTTGCAAATGGGCCTTTCATGGGAAAGTTCATCTTTACCTTTTTTTAAAAACTATTTTACTTATTTTTAGACAGAGGGGAAGGGAGGGAGGAAGAGAAGGAAAGAAACATCAGTGTGTGGTTGCCTCTAGTGCGCTCCCCTACTGGGAGCCTGGCCTGCAATCCAGGCATATGCCCTGACTGGGAATCTTTTTGTTCAAAGGCCTGCGCTCAATCCACTGGGCTACACCACCAGGTTTTATTTTTAATTTAAGTAATTTTCTTCCATAGTGACATAGTGACATAGGCAAGAAAAATACTCTCCCTTGCAAGACAGAATGAATGAAGGAAAGTCATGCTCATGAGAGCAACTTCCAAGTCAATGTGAAAACATAGTTTTCATTAGATGTGCTTTTCCACACTAGAAGAACCCAGAAGAAATTCAGGACAATGAAATTTCACATGACAAGGAAGTCATTTTCCTATTGTCCACAATTTTCCCTCTAATAATAAGAAGAAAAATATTTAATAATTGAGGAAATGATGGACTGGAATTTTTTTAAAGCTATAACATGAAGGAGAGAATTTTGAAATTGAATGAAAACATTTTGTAATCAATCCTTGAGTCCCTCTGAATCAACCTAAGAACTAACTCCATGACCACAAAACTATAGCCCACACCTCCAGGCTTTTTGCTTGTAGTTTATGACAATAAGCAATAGCAGGCACTGCCAGATCTTGTCTGAGAAACCTCCAAGGAACTCAGAATTGCTCTAGGATGAGAAATCAGCAGGTGGCACTCTTTCCTCTGCATCCATTTGAACCACTTGTTCAGGGCAGAATATTAGAAGTTACTTCCTCAGGGGGGAAACCCAAGGTCTTGAGTGAGCTATAATAATAAGTCAACATTGAATACAAGGGCCACTTATGCATCAGAGAAGTACCAAATCCTTCCTAAATTTATCAGATAGACGTACTCTTATTCACGATTACTTCCAGTCATACTGGTAAGTAGCCACTGCAATCATCTGGTGATAACTGCACCCCCATGTCAGATTAAAACACGGGTTGTAGGTGAAGAATTTTCTTATCCAACATGGTCAAAATAGGTTTCTGCACATACTAAGCAGTTTTGTCAGTTTTGGTTTTCCACCTTCTCAGCATAGAATGAATCAAAGCCTTTACAAAGAGATTAGGTTCCGCGTGGGACTCCAGTAAGCCGAGAAGGGGAGCTGGGTGGACAGACTCTGCAGTCAGTCCCCGAGGAAAGAGGCGCTGGAGTGTGTCTGGAGAGTGCTTTGTACAGCTCCGATACTCTCTGAAAAGAAAGCAGTTCTGAGCAGGGTTGACTTACTAGCAACAACCATTTCTCTGCCTACGTGTATAACTTACTAAAGTCCTTCATTAAAAAAGAAAAGATATTGACAGCACATGCCCTCAAAGCTTAAAATAGCTTTATAAATTCAAAGAAAAAAGCTCATACCCAAATAAGAAGAGACCATTTCATGTGTCTGTTTGAAAGTATGCTTTTAAATACATCTGCCCATTTAGTATCTGTGGTTGCCAAAAGTAGCCTTGGTCTCCAAAACTTCAGAAAGATGTTCCAGCTTTTTATAACAATGTAGTATTTGGTAATTTGTCCTTATATAGTAAGTGGTTACTCGGAGAAGAGAAGACTCTTGTTGAGGGTTTGCCGTCATAAACTAACTCATCTCTTGTCTTATTTGAGGTACTCGAGAGTACATTACAAGGCTTATCTGATTTCCTGCAAAGGCTCAGACAAATAGAGCACCATTTCGAGGGCTTAAGTTTGGCACGAGAAGCAAGATTTTGTTTTTGTTTTTATGCATAAAAATCTAATAAACTTTGGAACAAATTAGAATCGCACGATTTAAACATTTTCATAGATTTCTTAGACTGCTTATAAACCCTATGAGATGCATCACTTGTAGCTGCCCAAATGCTACAATGGGATTAAGAAATAGTAGGGATGCTCTGGAGGACTGGATGACTGATAAGCAGGGAATCAACTTGGGTAGGTATCTTTTTCCCGTTTGCAAATAAACAAGAGAAATGGGTAATATTCTTTGAAGAGAAGTGTATATTAACATATATAGCATACTGAGAATGGATAGTCTGTTGTAGTTGTTATGAGAAGATTTATTTTCCTTTTATTAAGAATGTATTTTGAAAGAGGACTGTGGAGGAGACATTCACAGGTGTGAAGCATGGATTTTGTAGGGCATTTTTAAAACAAACTAGTCGCTCTAATTTAATCAATAAATTTTATGACTAGAAAGCTCATATAAGCCAAGATTCCTCTGTTGGAGCCTCCTTTAACTGTATGTCATCACACATAACCTTCCTGGATAACTATTCATTATGCATGATGGCACACCAACCAGGGAGAACATGATGCCGAAAGCATTATGCTCATCAGAGGCTGTGGGTTTAGCCAATTCTCAGAAAGAAGCCCCGAGACTTCTGAGCCTTTCAGCTGAACCCTTTCAGCTTCTGCGCCATACTCAGCCCTTTCTCTGGTGACTGTGTAATAGGCAGCAAACAGCCTGGCAACACTCACTCACTGCACCTGAGCGAACTAAATAGCTGTCCCATTTTAAAGACTTAAAAGTTTGATGTACAACACAAGCAACTGGAAGTGACTAATAAGCCTCAATGTTGGGTTGATTCAATAGGTTTGTTTTAGTTGAAGTAAAACAATTAAACATTGTATGTCACCTCAATAGAATAGTAGGTTTGGGGAAAGCCAATTGGAAAAAAAAAGTAGAAAAGTCAATGTTAACTTGCCTTGACAAAATCTGGAGCCATAAGTAGTTTCTTAGAGTCACTGGTTATTCAGTATGAAATGAAGAATGACTTCTTAAACCCCCAATTTGAGGGCCTTGTTCCTTAATATAGACTACAGGGTGTTGAGAAGCACAGTATATTATTTCATTAAGTGCTTTTTGGGAGAAGGGGATTTAGAGGTAAAACTGCTGGCTTTGTGTGGCGAGGTCATGACCTTTGACAACTTTGGAGTTTATATCTCTTTCATCTTCTCATTCCCCGGAGACCCCTAACTTGTAGAGGAATCAAGCCTGTAAGCCAGGGCTAGACAGGATTCAGCATTGTTGTGGAGCTAGGTTCTCTCCCTCTCTCTCTTTCTCTCTTTCTTTCTCTCTCTCTTTCCCTCTCTCTTTTTTTCCTCCTCTAAACAAAACAGAACTGAACTGAGCCAAGGAAACAAAAATGTATTGTTCCTCGCAGATGGAAGCGAGTGTCGCCTAGGTAACCAGATTAATCTCCTTTTTCTCTCCCTTCCTCTCTTGTAGTGCGGTAATCGGTGGGCTCTTTTCACAAAAAAGCCAGCCTCAAAGCTGGGGCTCTAACTAGGTTCCTAATTAGCTGCAATTTACAATGAAGACAACATGATGAGATAATAGAAATTTGCAAAATAATGACATACCTCAGCAAAATATTCCTCCTCCTAAGAACCATTTTTATACAAAAACAATAAAGAGGGCCCTTCTAAAGCAAAGCTGGAAAATGGTGGTGTATTATGTGACACAGAACATTATTGTTCGCCTCTTGTTCCCCCAATCAACAGCTTATTGTTTGGCATCTTAAATAAAAATGACTCAAATACAGGCCACATAATGATCTCCATTGCGCTAATACACTGTATATACTGAGTAGTCAAAGTGGGGCTGATAAAGTAGCAGGGCCCAGGAAGGTAATTTACAATACAATGTAATAAGCATTATTACTGTTCTTAATCACACATATCTTTCTGATTCCTGTCAGGATGCACTCTGACATCAAAAAAGGGCACCCAAAAGGAGGACAGCTAGTTAATGAAATATGATGGATCACATTTGTTTTCATGTGGTGGTTAGCTCAAATGAAGCAGCCTCCAGACTGTTAGCCAACAGTATTCTCTTGAGTGACATCAAAGACTACCATTCAATGAGGGCAGGAAAAAAAAATATCACAGTAAGACAGCACAGAGGGAGGAGCTCCTAGGAACTGAAAGAACCATTAATAGTAATCTCTACCTTATGTCCAAAAGAACAGAGCATGAGCGAAAACGGCCAAGGCCAACCAGTCGCTGATTGCACAACGGGGCTCATCAGCACCTACGCTGACTTAAGAGAGAATAGTACAGTTAACATGCCATGGGTGAGGTTTGACATTTTGCTACACAGGAGCAATTTGTCACCGGTGACAGGAGGTGTATTCCCTTGTGCTTTGTCTGAATCAAGATTACAGCATCCAATGGAACATGGAATCCAAATAATAAACTAGAATTCAATGCCATGTTTTGCATCAACAAGAATCATTCATAAATGGCAACAGATTGTCTAACCAATCAGGGGGAAAAAAACAACTGTACACAAAAAGTAAGTCCACATTTGCTTATGGACTGGTAATTGGGAAGAGTACAGCTGCACATACTTGCGAACTAATGGCCCTGGACCTTCCCATAAATAACTGCTGACTAAAAACCAATTGGCCAGGACAGAAAAGGCATTAACCCCTTGGTCATTTGGCCCTCAGCAACAAGAGGACTAGATCCCCTCACAAAGTAATTAAAAGGTAACAAGTAGGACAGATTAGAGAAGGTGCCAAATGGGCTCTAATGACTTTGGAGGAAAATTTGTTGTATTTGGTAATAACATTTGCAGAAATGAAAAAAAAAGGGAGAGAGAGAGAGAAGACCATCTGGGTGTATCACAACCCCAAAGAGTTTGGCATCCACATTTTGGAAATGTCACAATAATATCTTGACTTGCATAGGGATATCAACCTTTTCCAAAAGTTTAATTTTTTTTTTATTTCAGCCAAGAGAGAAAGAGAGCAAAAGGCTGTGACACAGTGATGAAAGCCAAGTGCTTGTGGTCATAAATACCTGAGTTTCTGCTTCTAGATTTTTATGGATTTGCCATGTTCCAAGCACAGTTTACTTTTCATATAATCCTTAGAAGAAATGTTCTCACCCATAACATTCACTGAATGACTCAATGTAATAATTTTGAAGGAAATAACGAAGAGGAACTGTTACACTATCAAATGACAGTATAAGGTACAGGGAAAAGAATGTTTGACTGCCCCACATTGTCTACCTTCCTGAAACCTCTGTTTCCATCTCTTTAAACGGTCAATAAGCATGTTTATCTTCCAAGATTGTTTGAGGAATTAATAAATCAATGCACAGAGGCATATCCACTTGTCTTTTCCCCTGCACACGCCTCCCCTAGGAGCTCCCTTCCTGAATCAATGTTACAATCTGCTTCTAAAGCTCATCCACCCTGGGACAGCTGAACAAAGATGGAGAAGATTGCACAGCAGCCCAGAACCCCTTCCACCAGCCTACCCACGCCTGTGCTGTAGCCCCACACATGAATCTGTTTAGGTGTGCTTTCTCACTTCCTCTCACTCTCTTTAGTTAGCTTTCCTAAAACTTCATCACTGCCTCTCATACACCCCTCACTTCATTTTCAGGTGACCTCACTTTCCATAAGTGTGCACTACCTGACCCCTCCACGCACACATCAGTCTCTGCAACCCACCTAATCAACTTCTCTGTGGGGTCATAGGATAAAGCATCTTTCTTTCTGTTAGGGGTTAATCCCCCCACTGATAGTTGGGATCCACTCTGCTCACATCACCTTAGGACCTCGCTTCATTAGTTTTCACCATTCCTTGGCATAGATTCTGTTCTATCAACTCATTCTCATTAACCTACACATCCTCATTCTGTTACATTTTGCCTTCACACCCTCTTATCCCTTTTAGTACTGTCCTAGCACCTCTCCCCTGGATTCTTTTTTTTTTCTCAGCCTAACCTCATTCGTCACTTTTGCAGCCTGCTATTCTATAAGTAAAACTTAGATTTTAAAATACAGATGAAAATACATTTTCCCTTAATGTTTGCTGTTATTTTATCATTTGCTAAGACATGTTACCAACATTTTTATCTGTCACACAGTGAGATAATTCTATCTGAAATATTCTAGAATGAAAAACACAATATTCAACACATCTGATGAATTAGCTCAAAATCCTCATAATGATGGAACTATCAGAATCATGGAAAGTCATGATCGAAAGAAACTTATGCTGTATTCTTCCTAATTTTGCTTAAGTTGGGAATGATACAGCAAGTTAAGAGAAGAGCTATAACCTGACTTAAACTTCCCTGGCTCCCAGTTTATCGTTCTTTCCTTTACAAATTGAATTCTATTCTCTAAAATATTTCTCTTCACATATACTATTTATTCACATATGAAGAAACACAATGTGACATTGAGAGCAACCATAAGAGGAGGCCAACTTAAAATATACAATAATAATGCATTTAAACTAAAATGCTTTCCAGCCTTTAATTCTATGGAAAATAGGCATCTCTACTCAATGAAAGCCTACTAATTTTCATAGGCAGAGACAAAACAGAGATTAGGGAAATAAATGACCAAATCTGGGATTTGGAATGGAATATGTAAATATAGAATTACAGTTTCAAAGATGAAAGGAACCATCTAGATTGTCTGGCCTAACTTCCTCTTATTTCTTTGTTTGATGTTTATTTGTTTATTTGGAAAGCTGAGTCTCAGAAAGAAAAAGGTCACACACCAAGTGAGCAGCTCTCTTTATTTCACCCTACACCTCTGTCCAAACCTGAACTATAGACAGTGGAGAGTCAGTTTCTTCTAGGGCAGTCAGACTCTTGGAGAAGGTACCTGTGGCTTTGTAGAAAGATCCTAACGAGTTCACTGCAATAGTGGTTAGTAAACCACTGTCTCGGAGCTGATTTACCACCACAAGGAAACATTTTCTTCCAGGGAGGGATATAGTAACTCCGTAAATTGGTGTTCAGTTTTACTTAACATCATTCAATCTATATCTGTATGTTACATATTCCCTTCCAAAATATGAGAAGCAGGTGAAGGAATGGAGGCAATTAATAACTTTTACCAAAGGGAAAACAGTTATTACTAAAATCCCACATTATGCACGCCGGGTTCCACACTGTGTGGCAAAGCCTTTTTGGTGGAGCTGAACTATAATTAGGTCCTTCCAGTAATTAAATCCCTTTGGAAAAAGGAGGAGACAGAACCATGGGACACTGAATTCCAGAATAATGTAAGTCGGATTAAATTTCAATTTATGTACTCAGTTTGGACTAAGCAATGTTGAGCTGTCCCGAAAGTATCAACGGCGCCAGACTCTACACAAAAAATAGGTAACCAAGGGTCACAGTTCCTCAACTTGGCCCCCACCATCAACCAAGCTCTCATTCTCCCATTCCACATGAAGATGTGTCGTGTGGCTTAAATCAGTTACTCAAACTGTGATTGGGGTAATCCCTCCAGTCAGTACACCTGAGGGTAAAAACAAGACCCTGGATTTCTCTCCACTCTATCCCAAAGTGGAGACCAGCAACACACATGAAAGAAGCTCCTCCAGCCCAGAATTAAGAACATTCAGCCGGTGCTCTTTACTTAAAGGAAGAAAACAATTAAGTGAAACCTTGAAGTAATCTCATTCGGCCCGTTTAGCCTCTCTATCCCTCAATGTGTGGTTAGCGAGTGTGGCAATCGGGGCTAAGGCCTGCTGTCATTCGGCCTTAATTTAAAAAGACACAAGCAGCAGAGCTGTGAATTAGAAATGGAGCTACGCACTACCCCTGATTAATTCGAGGCTCATGTTGGATTAATAACTCCAAACAAAGAACAAAAGGAAATTGTTATGCGAATTGCAGCCCTCCCAGGCCAGACAAAGGTCAAATCACAGGATTTCAATTTCATCCGGAGTCGCTTAATCAACTCCCTCAGAAGGAAGACCATGTGTAGTTCTGAAAGCTACTCATTGTAGTCCTCTTGTCGTGGGACCTGAGGGACGACACAGTCATCCTCTCACACTATTCTCAATCGCTTCTTCTTTCCCCTTTAATATGACAAAAACTTCATTATTACCAGTGATTAAAGAAGGAGAGATCTGCCCTGAAGAAAACATCCCAACAACTGCCAGTTTACAGAGGAAGCTGGACACTGCTGGCACCCAGCCTGCAGAGCTCGCTCCCTTTCCCCAGAAAGGTCTTCTCCAGCAGTGACCGAGGCACGGCTACCCCAGCGGTGATGTCATTGGGCAGAGCATTGGGAGGGCTGTGGTAGTACAATACATTTATCAAGAGAGGATGAGATACAAAAATTTCTGCCTATTAAATGAGAGGAAAGTGAATGAAACATACGGCCTGTGATATTTCAGGTGTCAGAAGACAGAGTGCTCTTCTGTGGCTGGGTTAGAAGCTCTCCCGGAGATGGGAACAGAGGTCCAAGTGCCTCAGGAGACCTGAGGGGGATAGCCAGGCACAGCCACTCCTGCCCCTGCCATTCTCAAGTTCATCTGCACTTGGGGTTTTCTTCCCTGGAGGTTGAGGACTGATGCAGGCTAACAGTGGCAGACTCTCATTAGCAAGACTGGTTTAAGTGGTTTGAAGATGTGATGACTTGCACTGCAGCTTGAACACTTTTCACCCTGTCAACACCAGGGTGCCACTAGTGGTAACCTCTCAGGACCATGACAGCATTGTCCTCTGGGATCAAGGCCCAGTGCTCCTCAAAAGAAATTTTAGAAAATTAGGTAATTTTCCCAAAGGATGTATATAATCTTTGGGGGATCACAAGGAGAATTTCAAGGTAGCCTTTTGGCATAATGGCTCAGCACCAGTGTCTTATGGCAATGTTAGTAAATAGAATTATTATCTGGGTGACTCATCAAGGTACTTTATGAAGTCCCCTACAAAGGACAGACCCTCAGTCATTGTGGACTGTCGAGACTTGTAATGTACAATCAGATACGGCAGGATTTTCAGCCTCTGCCTTCTTCAGAGGATGCAATAATAGTTGTCACTTTCATCTATTCTAGATTGAGTCATTTAGAAAATTAATTTATTCCTCTGAACTCCCATGGTGTTTTGTTAGGACTTCTTTTATTGAATGTAACATATTCTCATGTATATCGTATTATTCTTTCATTTATTTAGCCCTTTATTCATTGAGCAAATATTGATTGAGTACCTGTCATGTGTCAGGCACTGTGCTATTCACTGGAGGTAAAAGGATGACTAAAAGCAGACAACATTCTTGCTCTCATGGTCTTTACAGTTCAGTAAATGAGGAAGATAATCAAATGAATGCATAAATAGATGTAAAATTAAATTGTGTTCTGTGTCACAAAGGAGAAGTACATTGTAACATGAGGTTTTAACCTATTAAGGGAGGGTGTGGGCGGTTTCCCTAAGAAATTGGCACTTTTGTCTCTGATGTGAAGCAAAATGAGAGTTCAACTTGGTAGAAGCAAGAAGAAAGAGGCAGAGATTCTATCGTCTGAGTGAGCATGACAAGTAGATTGGTCTGCAAGGGGAGACCACCTGTGCTTAGAACATAGGTGGCAAGGCAGAGAGCAGTGTGAGCTGATTCAGGGGAGGTAGCTGGACCCTAGAACATGAGAAGAAGCCTTATAGGCCATGTAAGGATGCCAGTGTCATCCCAAAGATAGGAGAAAACATGAAATTCTATAATAGGAAGCATCAAGATACAATCAGAATGTGTAGCCATTATAATATGCCCATCATCTTACAAGATCTCTAGTGGTTAAAAGCAATTCAATATTATCCTTTCCCAGCGCCTAACACAATGCTTTGTAGAGTAGAGTGGCATCTCCCTCTCAAGGATATTGGCAGGGCTAATTCAGTACCAACTACTCTATAGGTATACCCCATGCCTGAGTCACCAGCCTTGTTGAAGAAGACTGTCTTCTCAGGAGGTGGAAAACCATTTTTTGAAGAAAAGTAATTTCAAGTAAATTAAATTCAAAAGCATTTTACTACGCTGTTTGTTCAATACTGTTGAATGAATGAGTGGCTTTTACCTTAGCTGCACCCCAGCAAGATGGCAGTGAGCACCCTCCACCAAACTTCTGATCATGAGTAGAGAACGTGCATGCTTTCCTCCATGGTTCCTGTGGCTCTTGTGTGGGTTGGATGACTTCTCTCCGGAAAATGATAGCTTCCTTGTCTGAGACATCCAAAGGTGTAATGGCATGCCTTCTTGCAAATTAACCCCCATATCTGAAACCTAAAGTTTTATATTTCATTTCGACGGGTATCCAGAAGTTATAAATGTATCTGTTGAGTCACAATTCCCAGAGAACATCCATGCAAGCTCTGTTTCTTATGGGACACGCAACTATCACATAATGAGCACATTCAGGAAGCAGACTCAGATGTTTGTTACACATGATAGAACAGCTGCATCAAGAGCTTTTGAGGATTCCTCTTCAAGTTTCTCTTAGAGCCACTTCATTTCCTTTCTGAGAAGCACTATTACTTGATCTGCATAGTTAATACAAACTTTGGGAATTAGATAAATGTTAAATTCTCCATGTTAGTCTGAAACCCAGGAAAGCTTTCCAAATACCAGATATAAAATGCACAATTATCTTGTAGACATTTTAAGTCTTATGGTGTCTGATTTGGAGAACAAAAATGTATCTCAGTACAGAACTTGTTGACTATCTTGAGGTAGTTTGCAAACACTACTTCAAATTATAGTCAACCAAATGAACAACCAAATTAATTGCCAAACTTGATTATTGCTTTGACTGAATTTTGACATTGCATATACAGCACTAAATTAGGAGCTAGTTTAAATGTTTATCCTTAGAGTTGACATGGAAGAATCATAAAAATAACTCCCATTATTAGTTGAGCAATTAAATGTACCATACACTCAGCTATATATATGTGTATGTATGTATTTATTAACTAATTTAGTTTTAACTAAATTTTTAAAAGCCATGAGGTACAGGTATCTATTCATCAATTCATTCAATATTTACTGAGTACTTGCTAGGTGCCAGGGACTGTGAATACAGCAGTGAAAAAAACAGTCATAATCCATTTTGTCATCTTTTTGACATGTGAGGAAAATGTGACTTATGGAAATATGTAAATTGCTCACCATCATATGCTAGGTAAGTGGTAGATCCATGCTTCTGAAATTCAGAGTGTTAGGTTGTAACTATTCTGCTATGCTTTTCTTAAAATAGTATGCCCTTTGGTAAGCATTTAGCTAGATTTCCTCATATCAGAAGTTAAGTTAGACTACAATAAGTTCCTTGAGAATATTCTCAAGTTATTAGGATACAAAGAATATATTCATTATTGCTTTTGTATTTTGAAATATAATGGAAATGAAGTTTAATAATTAGATGTTAATTATGCTTTCTAAGATGGCAAAGTTCTATTTTATACACTGTAAGATACTTTGTTTTAACTTCAAAACAATTTCTTTCAATATATTATAAAGCATTATCCAATCAAAATATCAAATTAATTTTATATCAAGACAATGAAATCATAGAGTCTATTTCATCTACATTGCACTGTATCACATTAACTAAAACCAAACCAAATTTTATAGCAATACAAATTGATTTAGATTTAACTGCTAAATAACTGCTACATGGCAATTATGAAAAGTAAGTAGTATAGCTTAAAATAACCACCAGAATTCTGAAAATATGGGAATTCACAGGCATTTGCTCAAGATGAATATTTTGCTTTAAAACAAGTTCAGTTAACTAAATCTGACCACATTTCAGAGATTTTAAAAATATGTGCAACATTTTTCAACCATTATTTCCAAATTATTATGGTCACAGACACTGCCAAAGTAACAAGTGGAAGGGGTTCCATAATGTGTTAGGGTTGGACAGAATATGTAAAATTCAAAACAAAACAAACCAAAACAAGCAAACAAAGCTACAATATTTAATCTCCTTAACATATCCAACCTATCACTCTGAGCATTCAGAATTTTATTTGACCTAGTTACGAGAGTTATGGAGCCTGAATGTGAGCACTTAGATTTTCACTGTGCAAAGCAGAGTGAGACCCACACTGAGTGTCTCTGTCCTGTAGGAAATTTCAGAAATAGTTTCTCTAGAACATGATAACTTGTATGTATATTAAAATCAGATTACTGATAAATAAGATAAACTATCTTCTGCATTCTGTAGTTGAACATTTATTAAATTCCTTCCTTTTACAAAATTTTAAATGTGCAGTTAATTTTAAAATATTCTTTAATAAAAATATAAAGCCATTTGTGGGAAATATTTTTAAGATGTTATCTAACCCCTTTTGGGGGTAGAAAGTACAAAAAAAAAGAAAGAAAGAAAGGAAAAATGGCCCTGGCCAGGTGGTTCATTTGGTTGGAACATCATTGTATTCACCAAAAGGTTGTGAGTAGATTTGATTCCCAGTAAGATCATATATCTATGGAGCGGGTTTGATCCCTCTTAGGGGAACATACAGGAGGCAATGGAATTGATGTTCCTTTCTCTCCCTCTCTCTCTCTAAGCAATAAATATATCATTGGATGAGGATTAAAAATAAAATAAAGGAAAAATGAAACAAAAACAAAAGAGAAAACTCAAGAATAGAGGGTATCTGGGTAGAAATGGAGAAGGTGGGCCTTATACTTAAAAGGTAGCACTGGAGTAAGAAATGAAAAGATAGAAATCCATGGATGTGAATTCAAAGAGTGTGGCTGCCAGGAATCTGGGATGACAATAAACTCAGTGTGTGTCTTAAGGAAAGAAACCTATTTTCCAAACTCCAAAAAGGTGTCTCAAGGTTACAAAAACAATGAAAAGAATCTAGTCTAGAGAAAAAGACTGAAAGTTACTAGCCCAACTCTAGTTCTCTTGTTCAAATATCTTCATTTCTACTTTTTAAGACATACATTTCCTGGAAGTTTTCCCAAAGATAATATTACTTTAGGTATAGGGAACAGTGATGCTCTGTATGGCCTTCCAATATTCACAGAGATGAGTCCTTCTTCGGCTGTAGAGACTGTCTACCTGTAACAGGGTGCAGCCAAGAGGGGAGCCACCAAAAGGAATTTGGAATGGAGTCCAGAACTCAAGGTGTCCAGGAAATATTAAGATGTCCTCACCCCTTCCCCTCCACAGGTGTGAGTTGGGGGAAGGGACAAATGGAGCAGGGCCATTGAGAGCTGTTTTGTACAGCAACAGCTTTGCAGCTAACCTCTAGAACGGTCATTTAACATATCTATAATCTTTAACTGGTTGCAGAGATATGTTAAATAACTGTGGCCATGCTTTGAGCCAGGGAGAAGGGAGTGACTTCCACCCAAGAAGTCACTGGAAGGCAACTCCCCCTGGTCATAGTGCCTGCAAGAGAGCTTGGAGATGATTGGCTCCATGTCATGGGGCCATACCTGCCCAGGCTCACTATGGCAGCCCAGTAAAGCTAGAAAGATATGGGAGTCCTGACAAGTGTGGCCAATTGTGGGAGGAGTCAGACATGGGGCTGCAGAGGAAGATTGCCATGGGGATAAAAACCGAGATGCGGCAGCCATTAAGGGGAGAACCACTGGTCTTGGCAGCATGCAGACCCCCCTCACAAGTTTGCAAAAAGGGGAACCATGAGGCTTAGTGAGAGTGCAGACTCCTTTGCAGTTCTGGTTGAAGAAGAGAGAACCATGCTCTTTTGGCCAGAGTGGGGACCCCCACAGCCAGTGTAAGGAGAGTGAACCATGTGGCTGTGGCAGTACAAGGAGAGGACCACACGGCTTTGGTGTCTTGATTAGGACCATGGAGCTTGGGTGAGAGTCAGGACCATGAGGTTTTGGAAGTGCTCCCTTTTGCCATGTGGAGGGTGCTGGGAGGACTGTGTGTATTTGTGGAGAACTTTAGTTTGTATTTCAAATAAATAATAAGTTCCTTTCCTTTTCACTGATCTCTGTCATTGAGAGATGTCTTTCTAATTGGCGGCAGACAATTGAGCCCAGTAGGTGGTTCAGATGGTATTAGTATACCATCCTTGGGGTGGGGCTCCTGTGATCTTCTGTAACAGTTTTTTAGCATCCCTGGATGGGCCAAATATTGCCCCCCCTTGCACCTCTGTTCTGTAACATACCCCTGCCTAGTGGTGCCTACTGCTTATTATAGGGAAGAGTAAAACACTCTCACACTGTAAAATTAGTTGGTAAGCAATAAAGAAATGGGCAATGACACAATACCAATAAAACTTTCAGTTATTCTGAAATTAAATAGCACAGTTAAAACAATACCAATAACTACAACAATCACTGGAAAGAAACATTCCATGGAGTAAATAACAATACAATTGGTCTCTACATCTGCAGTTTTTGCATCTGAAGATTCAACTACCCTCAAATTGCACATTAAAAGAAAGAATTTTATGTTGTTACTGGTGATACTAAGTAGTGAAGCCTACAATGGCTATGTCTGTATTGAACTGGTACAAACTTTATTCTTGTCATTATTCCCTATACAATATAGTGTAACAACTATTTACATACCATTTACACGGTATTAGGTATTACAAGTAATCCAGAGATGATTTAAACTATATGGAAGGAGGTGCATAGGTTATATGCAAACACTGCCACATTTTATGTCAAGGACTTAAGCATCTTTATCTTTTCGCATCCTCAGGGGTCTTGGAGGCAACTTCCTTCAGAGACCTAGGAATGACTATGCTCATTTGTAGACACCTAAATTTCTGCTCAAATAAATCAGAAAAGTAAGCTGGCTCTCACTAAGGTGAATATTAAGATTGTCAGGAAGGAAATAATAAATATAGGAACTCTATGTACTTAACAATTAGCTCCTGGAGACCAGATTTGCTTTCTAATCTAAATCCCTATTAGATTGTTATATTTAAATAAAATCTTAGCATCTGAACATAACCCAACACAGCTTAATTTCTTTTTGAATGTTTACATGTTGGGAACTACCCTGCCTGGTTTCAGAAGCTGTAATCCCCCATGGCTAAGGCTGAGCAAAGGACCTTGGGACCATAAGCCACTAAGGAGACAAAGCTTATCTTCCATGTAGGGGCACCATCTATGCCCCCTTTTTCTTCACTCCGCTTGGCCCTGGGCAGATGACTGGTTAACCAATGACAGGTAAGATTCCTCAAAACAGGGATGACTTAAGACAGGCATGGTCATGAAGGGACCCTCATGGAAGGACTTGGGAGGCTATAGAAAAAGGGTGTGATGGGCCCTTGCCCTTTGGCTTTCACACAGCCTGAGTCCTCATTCTGTCTGCAAGAAGTCTCCTAATCTCTTGGCTGCCTTATTTCCCCTGCCTGACTCAAGCCTGAAACAATGCCTTAAGCCTGAGCCAATGCTGGAGGTGGGTACAGCCCTGTGCTGGAAAGGGTGGGTTCCCTAGGGTGATCAGACCTAAGAAAGAATGCATAAAATCCTATGAAACCTACTTTGCTAATACCCTCAATTTAAATGATAAGGGTCCAAGCAGGAAGTGAGTTTGTTCCCCGAAGTTTTATGGCCCTTTAACTATCTGACCCTGACTCAGAATAAGCCCTCAGTGTTCTTTGAATGTTATCTATTTTTAAATCATTTCTGCCTGACAATGACTGATGAGCTTTACATACCCATCCTATATTCCTGTGCAAATTGAACCCAATAACAGCTTGTCAAGGCCAGGGTTGAGGCGCTCTGCCCTTGAAAGACTGGCCGAGCTGTGCCTTTTCCTCTACAACACTCAGTAGTCCATTAAAATTTGTCTTATCTAATCCATAACGCCTCAGACCCCAGGAGCCGGGATCCGAGTCAGTTACATTCAACATAGCTGCACCCTTAAAAAGCAGTAAGAAGCAAGCAAAATATCCCATGATATTTAGGATGAGCATAATGAAAGAGGAAACAAAGGAAAACTAAATTTTGTATTGGGAGTATGGCTCTTTAGTTTCCTGAAGGAATGACTTATGGTGGCCATGGGAGGGAAGCTTTGGTGATACTTACTGGACTATAGGAGACAACACAATCCTAACATGCCAGGAATTGCTCCAACTCCGCCTTAGATGTTCGTAGCATAAAAGATTTCTTATGCCAAAAGAAAGAAGCCTAAAAAAAATCTTACTCTCCCCCCACACAAATCTTTGATTACAATTAGATAGTGGCTGGGAAGTTCTCATACAGTAGATAGAATTGACAAAGCCTGACTCTAGAAAAGCTATTGACTCTGGCAATGGGTATTAAATTTTGTGCAAAGATTTCATGAAAGCTCTCCACTGCACATCTGCAACAGAGTTAATGTAATCTCATCCACTCTGAAAGAGGAAACCACCAAGGGAATGATGTATCACCATCGCAAACTCTCACCAGGCTCCAAAGACTTTGCAGAAATCATGAGTATAAAACCGTAGGCCACAGCAGTAATGAAGCATTAAGTAAGATTTATACACAGGTAAGCTTTAAAAGTTAGTCTGAAAGCCAGGTGAACCCATAAAGCTTTATATTATATTGGTATAGTTATCATCTTATTGCTTAATATGTGTTTTCATAGCAAAAAAGAAAACCCTCTCAAAATGGCCTTTGATTCACAACTTAGTACATGTTAACCCACTAAAACTCTTCATTCACATAGATAAAACTAGCAGACAATCATTCACACATCCCTTCTCTTTCTTAATTCCAGAGCAAGTCTATTACTACCAAATGCTCCTAGTTCCTCAAAACACACCTTCTCCCTAGGTTTCGGACATTCCAGACTACTGGACAAGACCCTTCACTTTTGCAATTCCTCTTGATCCTTCTTCTTTGTGTACTTTATGTGTTATCAAGCCCATGACTTCAAGCATCATCGACACAAAAAAGAACACTGCTCACTCAACTCCAGACTACAACATTCTGCCACATCCCACAACATCATTTGGATGCTTTGCAGGCACCCCAAATTCAGAATGTTTAAAATGAAATTCATTATGTCCCCCTGCCCCATCTTAACATTTTCTAAATAAAACAACCATTTGCTGAAACTCCACAGGGGAAATTTAGGAATAATGCCAAACATCTGGGAAAAGATTAGACCCTATTAATCCACCCTCCTGTACATCTCTCAACTTGGATGCCATTCCTACAGCACTCTACTTGGGGTGAAGCACAGAGAGATAAAATGGTCATCAGGGGTGAGGACACCCCCTCAACATGCTTGCTAAAAGCAGTCTTCTTTCTGTGGAAAGGTTATTCAAGTTGCTATCTGAAGGTAATATAGCATGATATTTTTTAAGACCAAGATGAAAAGTCATAAGGATGGCATTATGGAAGCAAGACAGAGACACATACAGAGGCCCTCATAGAGAATACCCTTCACCATGTGCCCGCTCTTCCATCACTCAAAATTATCTTCCTGCTCGCAAGTCACCTAATGTTAGAACTTGCAGGGGGGGAAGGGTCTAGTCAATGAACAGGTAAAAATGATCCATGGACATGGACAAGGTGGGCATTGGCTGTGGGAGGGAGAGCAACAGGGGAAAATTGGGACAATTGTAATAGAATAACAATAAAAAAAAAGAACTTAGCTGTGCCTTTTTAGGTTACCATGAGCTCTTCCCTGGACCATTAATGTGCACTACTCACACATCTCCCTGCTTCCAGTCTTGTTCTGCTCTTATGGCTAAACTCAAATTTGAAAATGTAAATCCAATCACATCAAATATTTTCCATTACCCCCACGATTCTAAGGAAAGCCCGTATTTTTAACAGGCTTCCAGAGCCCTCCCCAATATGGTTCCTGCTAACTGTATCTTGACTGTTCTCTTTGCTACCCCATGTTTCTAACCTTGCAGTTCCTTGATTCCATCATGCTTTCCCTCACTCTGGACCTTAAACAGTGCACCTATGATTTTTGCCCTTTGTGGGTGGGAGGAGCTTCCCTGGTTGCCTAAGTTATGACACTTTCCTCTTAGGCAAACTGTGCAGCCAAAACTATTGCGGCAGTCAACACTCTCAACTATAGGATTTTCAAAATGACCATATCAGCTATAAGATCCCTGGAGGCAGGAGATCATAACTGTCCTATTCAGTGCAAAAATCCTAGCACGTAGCACAATGCCTGTCACACAGCAGGGACTTACTGAATTAATTTAGTTGGATGAATGTAGTTGGTAGTTTCTTTATAATATAAATTATTAGGAGCCATGAATAAGAGTTTTAAAGTAGTAATATATAAATAGCTGAAATGAAGCTTTGTCTAAAGTTAAACTAAAAGGTGGACAGTTAGAAAAATATATGCTGATTGTCTCATAATGAGATGTGGCATGTTCCTCTAACCTCCTGTATTTACATGCTGCTATGTTGGAACGATAAACAGACTAATTTAAAAATCAAATAACAGACTCTAAGAAGTTGCAACAATCCCTGGATTAGTATAGCATGATAACTAAAGGATCTGCTATATTAAATCATGACAATAAAAGTAAAATCCCTCCATCTTTTCTTGGATTACATTTAGAGCTCAAACCAGAGAGCACTAAATGAATAATAATGAATGTATACCTCTGTGAATGATTGAAGATTGAATCACATTTTAACTAGACTATATTTGTAAGTCCCTTTGGATGACATAATTACAATTCAAGCCATACACTAATTAGCAGTAAACATCTACTTACTATTTAGTCAGTTTGATATATAGATAATATATATATTTATATATATAAAATTTCTGAAAACAAATAATAGAAGGGGCATTTTATCCAGAAAAAGAATGTTAAGAACCTAAATCAACAAATAAGTTCATGCTACTTAGGAGCAAAACCAATAATAGTTTATAAATAAATAAGCATATTTTATTTTAATAAGAAATAATGATGGTGGGAATATATTCATATAGAGAGACATAGCAAGAAAATTTAAAATACAGTTTTTCTCCCCAAATAACATTTGTATGAAAAAATTTACATTGTTTTGCATTTTATACTTCTTAGCAATTTTTCATAATTACTTTAAAATTGAGATGTCTCTTCATCAGTTTTATACAACAGTTAAACATACCTTAATGGGGTATTCACCAATATCTAAAACATTCCCAATATTTTATTTGTATATATAAAACTCCATTTGCCCAGTTTTGCCTGACCAATGAATCCTTCATTAATTGGGATGAGCTCTTAATTGCACTTATATTTTTTCAAAATATTGACCTTTAACTTCAAATATTATTTTTCTTTTAAGTTTCTATGCTTTTTTTAAGGTCCTGAATGGAGAAGAAATAAAGAAAGAAGCCCTGTAAGATTTCAAAGTATAGTACTTGAAGAAAAATGTGTTTTATTTAAATAGATAATCAACTGTCAACACTGTGTTTTGGAAGGTATTATTGGATAGCTCTAATTAATTAAAAAATTAAGAAATATCGATGGTTCAAACTTATCACATCTATGCTGTGCTTCGCATGTGCCAGGTTTTGTTCTAACTTCTGTATATGTACTAACACATGCGAAGTAGGTGTTTTCGCACCTTTGTCTTATGGATGGAACAATGAAGCCCAGGAGGGTGAAGTCCTAGGCCTCCTTACAGGGTGAGTAAAGGAAGGAGCTTGGGTGGGGATTGAGTCAGTCTCACTCTGGTGTCCATGCGCTACATGGCTGTGCTATGCCAACTCTGTAGAACACAAATAGTAATTTTTGCCTAGTCCATGAACAAAAATATGCTCCTCAGAGTATGACGTTCTGATGTATGCTAGTTTCTAACTTCCAAATGTCTAGTCTTCGTAAAAGTCATTTATAAATTATTACCTTAGTACTCTGACTGCACTAAACCATACAATTCGATATAATGCTCCATTTCTATGCATCTTGAGAAATCGGAATAACTGACACATAACACACCAGAAGAGAAAAAGCCTCAGTGTAACTCAGTATGGCTGGAGAGTTCCAAGAACTGAGGCAGGGGCCATGTTATAAAGAACTATGGTGCCAGCTACACCTTCTCGACTTTGTTCACATGTAATGAGGAACCGAAAGTGGTTTTAAATGTAGGCGTGGCAGAGTCAAATCCATATTTCTGAAGGATCATAACAAGGGAAATATTGAATCTAAGCTGGGGGCAAAGATATCATTTAAGTGCTGTTACAGTTACTAAGACATAAGGAGGACTAAATTAAAGTATTCAGAATGGGGAAGAGGAGAACTGGACAAAAATCAACAGATATAGTAGATAGTTTTGATTTAGCCACTTATAATACTGGGGCTACTAGTGAGGTAATAAATTATGGGAAAAATTAGAGTAACAGCTAAAATTATATAAACATCAATGTTTTGACATTTGGTTTTCTAAAAAATAACCACAAAATAAGCCACAGTGGTGAAAAAAAGAGATAACATTATAAATATTAGTTTTTTGTCATATGTCAATGTCATTATGACATTGAAAATCCATTAAAAACTTCATTTTTATATAGCATTTAAAAGAACTTAGCTCCTGAAAAATGCTAGTACTTTAAAAAAGTTTACCTATAAAAATCATCTAGCATAACCAGTAAAATATTATTAGAGCAAAACTTTAATATAATACACTAGAAGTTTAAGATTGAATATATTTTTCTTGTTTAATTTTTAAAAATGCAAATATAGGTAACATTTTTAATAGTAAATTTTGTATGAAGAATTAGATCAGTGTGGTAGCATTTCCTGCTGTTAACTGTAGCAGCTACCAACAAATGACATTTAAAATGAACTCATTTGTTCATTCATTCATTCAATACGACCATGCCAGATGAGTACTGGATGGGTAAAGTTGTACTAAACTCTTTGGGAAGTCTAAGTGAAAGAGAAAGCATGATGCCTGTCTGAAAGAACTTTATAATTTTACTAAGGAAACAAAACACAGATACATTTCTTTCTAACAGCAGCAGCTGAACGTTTTTTAAACAGAACATTTCATTTAAATTTTCAGACTTTATCCTCTTCTACCACTTACTAGGACTAAATACAGCAAACAGGTCATATATTTCACACGTTGTTACACTTGAATTTTGCAAGGGTTTTCTTGGTGGGGGAAGTATGAAAAGCTCTAAAATGTGAACTCTCAACTGGATGCTGGATTTGGGAAGGCCCTAAATTACATTTGTGAGAAGAAGGTCTACAGATTTTATCAAAATTTCAAATGATTCCATGATACCCGACAGGTTAAAAATCACTGGGGCTTTTATCTAAATAGAAAATGAATCTAAACCATGTTTTTCCAAAGCCAGCTGAAGTAATGTTTCTAATATATTTTTTCCCAAATGCCTTTCTGATTTTACTGCAGGATTGGAAATAATAAAAGATCACCCAAAAAGTACTGTCATAAAATTGCTCATAAAATACCTAGCCAGTCTTGAAATTTTCAGTAGTAAAATTCAAGATTTGTATAAATTATTTATTCGAGATTTTTGATATCTGACTTTAAAAAGTACTTTGAAACTCTTGGGATCAATACAAAGTGAAATTATTTTTAAAAATTATCAATCTAGGCACTAAATAAATAATAGTTGAAGTCTCTATGCTTTCATGAGAATCCAAATTATGATGTCATTTTAAGCCACAATTTTCTGCAGTGTCAAAATGTTCCATTTTGAAAACCAGAGGTTTCATCTGGACAGAATAGTTCTCACTGACTTTCCAAAATAATCTATGTCTATAGACATAAGTACATGGTAAATGAGAAGATGGTGATTAATATTTTCAGAAATAATAGAATTTCTTAGGACTTCATTTAATATCTTGTGGAGCATGGTGAGTAGGAATAAATCCAAAGTTCCAGGGAATTTACTTGTAAGTCACACAAATAAAATATTTAATCTCAAGGGTCTGCAATCAGTACCTTTTTTCTATCAAATGTAGCATGGTTGTATGAAAGACAGATACAGTGCCACCTCACTCTATACCTGGCTTAGATTGGAGTTCGGAGTAGATGACAACCTTGTCCTCCTGTTTTCAAGGATGCTTAGCTGGGATTTTCAATTTGCAAATAAACGTTTTTACAATTCATATACAAATTTTAAAGTCCAGTCTCTATTCAGAGACCCTAAATTTAGGATCGTCAATCTCAGCCATTAGAAAAACATAACTGTTTGAAAATCCAGGTAATTTTCATTTACTCTGATGGAGAAAGTGAAGCATTTCCAACATGCTGATAGTCACATAGTTATGATTATTTTAAAGAAAGCAAAGAATTCTGTTCAGCTTTGAGACAATGAGTAGCGAGAAGGTATTTCACTTTTCCAAACTCCCTTCTCGTTTCTCTAACACAATACACTGAGAAACAAAAGGCAGATTATTAAATTGGAAACGATGCTACTGGTTTCTCTCCCCTCTCTGGATGCCTCACCCGCTTCGCCCACCTCGCCCTTGCCTCTCAGCACATCTGGTAACCATGTGTGGTAGTGCTAATGAAGACCTTCCTGAGTGAGTTACAATTAGTTCCGACTGCCACGTGCTTTCCTGGGCAGTACCAAAGTCAAAGACAGGAATGGGGGTGAGGGAGAACCAAGAACTCTTTCACGTCACAAAACAGAACTCTCCTCTGCCCTGAGACCCTCATCACCATCACTCCAAAGGAATTTCTGGGAAAAAGGCACAAGCAAATCCTTTCAGAGTTCCCTCCTTCCTTTTCCCCAAGCAGCAGTTCACCCAGCAGGATTGAATGCGACAGGCCAGCAACAGAACTTCTATGATCCTTTGAACAATAGAGAATTGTTAAACAGATGCCATTTCTCCTTTTGGTCCACTGTTATACTCACCTAACAATTTTATCTACTTTAATAAAATAAATTTGGGTGTTTACCTATTTGATGGATTAGAGGGAACTGCGGAAGCAAATGTACTGCATACAATTAAGCTGCTTGAAAAGGCAGACTTTTGTTTACCCTAGGCCTCTTCCCCCTTCTCAATCAAGGTACTAATAGAGCTGTTTTAAGTTTCAACAAGGACCATATTAACTGTGGGTCTCCACATGAAACAGAACGCTAAAGCCCAGCATCTCCTGACCATGTAAGCACACACAGTCTCCCAAATCCTGTTTTACATTTCTGTCTGAAATCACAGTCATTTCTTTCCAATGCTTTTTTTCTGTACCTAGAAAATTATGAGTTCTCAATAAATACTAAATGATGGCAGCAACAGTCTTTACAAGAGGATTCTAAGTGACTCTCAGGGTAGAAAACTGAATTTAATTATTTTTGGCAACTTGTACTTAAACCTCATCTTAGTGACATCTGTTTTTTAAAATTTTACCAACTCGGGTCTTACTCTATGCATTTAGCCAACAAATGATAATGACCAATTTTCATTTCAGCCTATCATATAAGTTCATGTACGCACAGTCAGCACACAAACCCCTATGCCTATGAACAGTTAAAAAATAAACATTTACAAACAAAAATCTTAAATCACAAAGAAACTACTTTCCTATATGATTCTTTGAAGGCATTAAAATGTATAAGCATCTCTAAACCAAAGAAACATAGCAATAAAAGAAACAGCATAGAAGAAAGCTGTGGGAATAGTTTTTCCTCTTTTAACAGAAATCAAAACTACACATCCAGGAGTAGTGACCACAAATAAAAGGCGATAAGCATATTAGGTGAGAAACATAAAGTGCAGTCCTTCAACTGATATGGCACTTACATGTAAGTAAGTTATTGATAAAAGAGAGAAAAACCTCTCCCTCGCTACATATCATTGAGAATATTTTAACTTTACAGAAGGGAAATTTCTACAACTACTTCTGTCACTGCCTCCCCTCATCCTCCCAAAGGCGCCGGGTTTAACCGAAAGGCACCACACCCCCAGCCTGGAGGAAGCTTCGCTCTGGGCTGGCCCGCACTTTGCTTCCACCCCTAGGCAATCATCCCTGCAAACCTATCTCTTTTCCTCCCAGAAACGATCAAATTAAAACAACAACAAAAATCCTCTGCCTATCTTTTGAGAGTTTTTTTTTTTTTTAACAAGCCAGGATAAACTTAGTGAAAGGACAATGTACACACACACAAACACGCACAACACACAGGTTTTTTTTAATTGCTTTAACTGTAGTGATGAAAATAATGACATGTATCAACATTTCCAAACGTCAACAGAATTCTAAAATACAGAACAAGTTACAAACACTGTATTATAGAATGACATACTTTTCACCATTATTTTTCTTTATTTTTCTGAATAGGATGTTGACTTTACTAGCAACAACGACAGTTAATGACAACCCAGTGAGTCATTGCCTCCTGGGTCTTAAGGAGGGTAGTTCCCTGTCTACATGATAATTAATGCCATTAAACATTCCAACACTACACTTACTCAACATATTTGGGCACTCGAACTCTCAAATGCTTCCAGTGTAGCTCACCGAATAACTAAATACTGCCAAGGCACACTGACAGGGCTAATCTGAGAGGTAACTGACCGGGACTGCTCAGGCATCTCTCTTAAACTCCGAGTCCGTCGGTATATTTACACTCGCCAATCACTTTATACGTGGGCATTATGTTTTTATCGAAGGGAATTATAAGCTGTATAAAAATTCAACACCCAGTCAGCCGCTCCGTTTTGGTGGACAACTCCTCTCAGTCCTGGCGCTGCAAAGGTTTGCTCTGCAACGTGCCGCTGCTGCCGCGAGGCAAACTGCTTCGAAATGTGATTCAAATTCACTTATAAACCATAGAGTCGATGATATATGTTATGATCAGAGCCCTCCTCTTAATATTTCAGGAAGGCAGTGGGAGGAAAACTGAGTAAAGTAATAAAGTAGTCATGTATTGGATAACAACTTTGCAAGTTACTTAAAACTGGTAAACACGTAAAAGGATCTGATTTCTTGATAATCAAGGATTCTTTCATTATATGTACAGATGTTTAAATGAGCACACACATTCCAGTCTTATCTCTCTTAAGTTCAGCAGAATAACTGTAAGTCTTTACAAGGCATGGTATCAATGTAAAGGCAATAAAAAAGTCACCCCCTTGTGAATTACTATACACAGTGTTTCACAAGAATGGCACTCGCACGTTCCAAACGAACAAGGTTGTGTCTTTAAATCGTAGGCCGCTGCCTGCACTCTTCATCAGTCAGCATTAGCAATAGAAGGGAGGGGCGGGGAGAAAACAAACCATTTTTCTATCATTTGAACTCTCTTTGACCCTCGCAAGCTATTCAAGTATGCACTCAGGACAATTCAAATAAATAACCTGAATACACGTGCACAGAGCAGACATATAGATAGCAAAAGAGTGAATGAACCCTGATGAAGTAGGTAGGCCGCTCGCTATAGATGAACCGTCTTAGCCTGTTTCTTGGCACCACCATTGACAGCACAAGTGAAATTCCCATATATAGAAGGTAACACCATTTCATGAATTTAATGAATAACTCTGTGAATCAGGGTATGAAAACTTAGCTTGAATCCGCTACAGCTAAAAGAGCTCCGTGAGTTCAGAAAAAGAGGGAGCTACCTTGTTCCCATAATAACTTAAAAAATTTTAATTCACGATCATAATTATACCAGGGGAGTGTCGGGGCGGCTGGCATATATAAAATGCAGTGAGAAGCATATAATGAAATATATCATTTAAGTGATATTTAGTTTAAAATTTTCAAAATATTCATCTTAAACTTATTTCTATTCCAAAAGCTAAATATAAAATTTTATGAAAAGATGTTACATCTCATAAATGTGTACTTGTACATATCTATAGCTACAAGAATTATTTATTCATCTCTACTAAAATATTTCCTCAAAATAGAGACTAATTGGTGTCTGTCTAGCAATTTCCAACACTATCTTTCTACTGTAATGGTACTATGTGTTATAGTTTTAAATGTATGCTTAATGATAGTATTATTGGATCTACTGCAAACTTTTTTACACAGAACCCTGATAAAAGTAGTAACACAGACTTGACTGGTAAATGCAGAAAGAATCATGCATGTCACAAATACTTTTAGGATGCTGTCTAAAGCCAGTCATTTCTCTCTTTCCCTCAAAAAAAGATGCACAAGGAGAAAAGAACAGATATGAAGATTTAAAACACGAAAAACCTACTTTGTAAATTTTCTTCATGTTTAGAGAGCTTTAACCATACAGTTTGTAGAAACACAAACGAAACTCTACCAAAATTAACAGAGGAAGATAGATATAAATGAGTCACTGAGTAAACCTTTCCTTCAGCCAGAAACCATGTGGATGTGAAGGTTTCTTCACAGCCAAACATGTGCCTTGAGTTCCCAAGAAGCTCTGTCAGTGGCAAGGACTTGGAAGTCAGTGGTCCTGAACATTCGCCCCACCCAGGCTTTGCTGTTACCTTCTGGAGCAGTGACAATACCAACTCTGGAAACCAACTCAAGAGGGAAACGCTCTGCTGCGATTCTCGGGGACCCACAGAGCAGCATTTCCCCACAGACCTGTGACATGCGACTTGGGGACTTCCACTGTCACATCCAAAAATCCTCACAGGGGTTCTTTCCTTTGTGAAACAAATTAATTACGCAACCAAAGATTGCCACATTCACGAGGCCTGTTGACATAATTGGGACTTCAACCTCCACTTGTTTTGTATTTGTTCAAAAGAGTAAAAAGAGATCCAGGTAGAGCCCAGTATAACTCAAGTAAAGGAAGAAAAAAGGCAAAAGATGTTTTGATTCAGTACCCATGGTAGGAAATTACGTATTTTACATTTGAAGCCCAAGTGAAAATAATTCAAATTTGCACCATTCACTCTTGTGTGGTTTTGTGCTAGAGAATGAAGGAAAATTGGTTTGTCCACTATTTATAAGTTTTCTAAGCTATAATATTTTCATCAATATTTATAACCCCCAGTCCTGTTTACAGTTGTGTATCAATAGTATCAGCTTCCACTAAGTTGCAGAACTTCCTATGATTTTTATGTGGATATACTAATTAAACATTATAAACTATTGTTCTCACAATTAAACCAGCTTTTAAAAGCTAGTTTATTTATTATATTTTCTTCTTATTCCTAGCTTCAAAATAAGAAAATCACCTGCATTCATTGCATAGCCTACCCAATCTAAGTTTTATCAGGGAATAGACTTCAGGAGCTCTTCCCCTTCTCACATCCCTGGTGGGATAAAATACCATTTCTAATGGTAAACACTAAAGTCAAAAAAGTGAGCAATCATGGAAACTGTGAGTTTTCACAACACGTGTGAGTCACTTATATCCCCAGAAGCAATAAAGTCTCCTGAAAAATCATAGACATTTAAAAAAAACGATAATTTGATGGTTTTTTCCTGTGTCTAAGTATGATTGGCTATGACTAAATAATTTCTCAATTGCTAGACTAAAACAAGCCAAAACAAATAGCTTTTAAAACTAAAGTATATTGTGTGGTGGTGACTGTTCAAGGCCTCATTAAAGTCAACACTGAATAGGTAATACTGAGATGAGTTCGAAGCAAAAGGCTATTCTTGGAGTCATTGATTATAGGGGAAAAAAAACTTGGCAATACTGCTGCAACTAAAAATGTCAATTAGAAATAAAATATTCTTATTTATATATTAACACATATGATATGGTTTATATTTCATTAAAAAGAGAAAAGATATACACTTAAAGTAGCTAAAGGTCAAAAGCTTCCAAAAATGGTAAAATCTTTTTCTAGGTATAATAATGATAATAGAGTAATCTCACCACTTTCAGATCAATGAAAATTTTATCTAAATCCCACAACACATACATACATATTAATTTCCCCTACTCTTTTTAAATCTTTTATGTTTTTTCGACAGCTGTAAATATGAGGAGGATAATGTATGAAATATACTTAATTAAAACACCAGAACAAAATCCATTTATTTAATCAAGAAACTTTCATCAATTGCCTATTGTGTCCAACCTGAAGTTGCCCAGTAGGAAGCTAAACTATAGTGGAAGCAAACTCTTGTTTCCTAAACTTGCTCCTCTTAATCTTATGGGAACTAGTAGATATACCAATTTTTTCAATAAAAATTGAATTCAGGCAAATGGGATCACACAGGCAAGTCTCTAGCATCGCCCTGGTTCAATTATGTTAACGATATTTTTCCAGGAAGATACAATTGTTTCTGTATGTTTGACACCTACTGCTGTGATAAATGCATGGTGGGTGTTTAATACATAACTATGGGTATATTACAAGACAAATCCAATGGACAAGTATGTGGGAAAAACTTAGTTCTAAATATTACATCTTTACCAGTTGAACATAGAAAAATGAACAGAAACTAAAGTTGAAAATACCCATAGTTCTAACGTTCTCACTACATGACCTTAGACAAATTTTTACTTAACAATCTTGAATCTTTGATTTCTATACTATAAAATGGCTTGTGATAAAACTTCATCAAGAAAAAAGATAGCAAATTTATCAAACACAAGTTCCTTGTAAATACTTGCACATGTCAGCAAGGACGTAATTGTAGAAAGATTGTTGTATTTTCATAAGACCTTATGTCCCTCAGTGGCTCATAATCTACATGAAGATCTACTGATAACTAAAAAAACACACACATTTTTGATGTTTTCCCACATGTATTAAATATTTAACTGAGTGGTAAGTTTGTAATACTTATTAAAAATTCCTTTAACTGTTTGGAATACTCATCATTGGGGGAAAATCTTAGTAAGTAATACCAAACATTTAATAAATTAAGTATAACTCTAAAGAATATTTCATGATTATCGGTCATGAAACTATACTGATATTTCTTAAATTAGAAAACCTGGGCATCTAGGAAAACGTTTGTATCTATAAAGGAACCAGAGCTGCACAATATCAGATATTAATTTTAATTCTCCTGGGGGCTTATATAAGGGGGGTTTCCCTAGCTTCTGAGTCCTGAAGAGCTTTGTGTTTCAGAAGATCCCTGAATACTTGTTAACCGAGCGACACCTATCTCACGTGTGTGTACACTTTCAGTCCTTCTATCTTAAACAGTGAAAACGTTTGTCAAGATGAGAATACTGAAATGCCAAACTCCAGAGAACTGTTTTCTAGAGATATCAAGAAAAATGTCAAATTCCTAGATTCAGAAGGCAGAGGGAGAAATCAGTTTGGGGCTGAGGAAATGCTGTCACAGTATTTGGAGTTCCTTTGATTAAAGACTATGTCTCTACCTCTATCTATCATCTCTATCTCTATCCATACATAGATATATTACCATAACTACATATGTTAATGTCCTTAAACCATTCTTATGAATTTATAACTGAAAGAAAAAGAAAATCACTTCCCAAACTGTTCACACTTACAGGAGCCTAATGGTGAACAAAATGTTGAAAGATCCTTATAAAAATTAAAACACACATAAAACAAATAACACTGCCCAAGTTCAAGACAGAGCAAGATGCCTAAGTGAAAATTACATAACACGCGTAGATAAAAATTTCTGTACTTGGCTATAAAAAGATAGTCAGTAAATCTTTAAAAATACTACTCTTAAATTTCAGAAAGTCTTGTGATAAATGAGAAACTAATAAATTTGGGTAAAACTCACTTTATTCAATATAGGGGTTAATAATAAGTTATTACTGTTGCTTAGAGCTGCATTTCAAAATGAACATCAAGTGCACTACAAACAGCACCACGCCCTCTTGTCAGATCCCTGAATGAACAACCAAAGTTTTTATTTAACATCTACTGTGCACAACATACAGTCCTGAGCACTACACCTGGGTTTTAACATGGTTGACCAACACTGCACTTAACCCTTTTTAATGTCTTCAAATACCGTGAAGTCAAGTTCATGCAGAATTGGAGACAAATAACATTTATTACAAAAATAAGGGACAAAACACAAACACACATAAGACACATAAAGAAAAAAAATGAAATTTTAGGAAGACTCAGTATTATTGTTAGTTCTAATAAATATTCTTTAATTTTAGCATAATAATATCAGTATGTTCCTCTATGGTATCATACATATAAGGTAGTTATAAAGCAATTAAAATTGATAAAACAGATTATACAAAATTTATCTTAATTTTGTGTTTCTTGAATATTTCCTAATATTCACAGTAGAATCTAAAGTTCAATAATACATCAAGTGTGCTATGCTAAAAAAAAAATGTGGAATATTTTTTTCTGACCAAACTTGTTCTGTTCTGAAGTTGTCTGACTGGACTTTCCTAGCATTTCTATAGATGATGTAATTAAAATGTTCTCCATATCCATAAAAATATTTACCCTTTTTAAAAAGTATACCTAGTGCCATTTGCTCAATGATAGTCTGCCCCAGTGAATTCTATAGTTAAGTTGCATATTGTGTAAAAAATTACTTTGTTTTAACTGTTTTGATCATGATATGTAATTTTATTGGGCATTTCCTCATGAAGAAAGGAAAAAAAGTACACGAATTAAATGCACTTTCCATTGTCATCATTGGCCCATACAGAGAATATTTTAAATTGGAATTTCATCTTTTACTCATGGAAACAGCACAGTGCTGGCGTTTGCAATTCCTTGTGTGTCAATAATTTCATTTTCCACTTTTGGGAAGCACACAGAATCTTCAGCAAACGTGTTTCTCAAAGAATGTGCCATGCAATATTTATCAAAGTTTAACTGTCATATCCTAAATATGAGTATTAATATAAGAGAAATAGGAACAGATAACCCAATGTTGGATCACACAAAAATAATGGCGATTGCTCTCCACCAGAGTCAGAGCTGACCTTAGGATCCCACCATTGCAAACCAGCTAAAGAGGAGATGAATTGTCTCCACAGATTTTCTGGTCATACATTTCCTGTGGAAAGGAAGTAATTGTTTTTGTTTAAAGGAAACATCCTGGCTTAGATAGAGCAAAAGTCCCATTTTCTGTCAACAGAAGACAAAGCAGGGAGGTTAAAAGGTCAATAAATTGCAAGACTAGCCAATATCTATCAGGCACCTGTATGTGCAAGTATTGCGGACATCAAGAAAACAATTTCAGAATGTCTGAGTTCATTTTCTCATTTTGTTCAAATACTCTGCATTTGGTATAGACATAATATATGAACATATTACTAAATATGTAATAAATGTAAATATCTGCCTTTAAAAACAAATTTCAAAGTCTATAAACTGTAACCTCCTGATTCAAAATAAAGCATGGCACAGCTGAAGCACTCTTCTGCTCCACCCACGTACGTTTGATTGGTCTAACAGAATTTTCCTGCTGATTTTATCCAGGAGTTACGGCAAAGGTCCTCAGAGTCCACTGTGGGCTGTTTCTTTGTTTTCCATATTCTAACAATGCACGGGTTTCCTCATACAATCATACATTGCCCGAAGCAAATCTTTCCTGATCTACGTGAGTTTTCTTCTTTGTGAATATGGGTATTTTTATGGAATTGGAAATAAAGATGTAAATGTAAGTTATAGTTACCTCTTAAACTTGGGATTACTTTATTACTTTTTAAAATGGGGGGAGAATATTTGTATCTTCTTACGTCTTTTCCATTAGTAACAATAAATTTAGTTATATAAGATTTTAAGTAAAGAGATCCATCGCTTACATCACTTTCAATTTTATCTTCTAACAAAGTATATATGCTTCATGAATTAAGGTTAAAGAGTAAATTAAATAATCCATCCTGGAAATATGCAAGCAGGTGTTACTAGGCCTTCTATAGTAAACATTCACATAAATTATCTATTACAGTATTCTTGTTATTTTATAAAAGAAATAATCATTGTCTTTAGTAGCACAATTTGCCTTGGACAATGAACAATTTTTACATTACACATATAAAACTGCTTGGACCTGCCTCTTATTTATATGTGTGCGCAATGTATATTCATTGATTTATTTAATATTCAGATACTGAGTAATTTCTACATGCTAGGTACTATGACAGGTACTAGAAAACAAAGATGAAGAACATAACACCCTTACTCAGGAAGCTTAGTTTAGCAGGTAAGTATAGTACAATTCTGTTACATCTAATAGGTAAGGGTAATATAATATGTTATGTGAAACAATAAAATTATGCACAGTATATATATTTTAAAAGCCAAAATACTTCTACCTTTTCTAGTCTAGAAAGGGCAAGGAGGATCACAGAAGACTACAGATTAAGGCTTTAACGCTTCACCCTGGCAAGTTTGGCTCAGTGGATTGAGTGCCGGCCTACGAACCAAAGGGTTGCAGGTTTGATACCCAGTCAGGGCACATGCCTGGGTTGCAGGCCAGGTACCAAGTTGGGGATGCACAAGAGGAAACCACACATTGCTATTTCTCTTCTTCTCTATCTCCCTCCCTTCTCCTCTCACTAGAAATAAATAAATGAAGTCTTTTAAAATAGACTTTAATGCTTCTTAGAGACATTTTCTCAATGAGGCATGCTCTTTCTCTGAAGTATGTATGTCCATTGTCATTATGGAACAAAGTGGGCAAAGGATATTTCCATCTCTTTGCAATAGCTTCAAAATGTTTGATTCAAAAGCTTAAAGCAACATTTCACCCTGAGTTAAAAATTTTTCTGACTCTGTCTAAATATGACTAGTTAGTATTCACCTTTAAGAATTTTGCTACCTTCTTGACTCGCTATTCCTGTACCTAATTAGACCTAAAATGCATCCGTGATTGTGAGTCAGCCAAGAGACCATCCCATCACCCATCACAGTGCCTAACGTGCAGTATGCACTCAATAATGAGCATTTGTTGAAAGAACAAATGAACGAGTGAACTCTCAGTCCCTAACCATCTTGGAAGAGCTCTGGACAGAAGTAAAATACTCAGCATTGTTAATGAATGTAGCATGCTTTCACTATTTTTTATATGTTTCTGGGCCTGGCACACACATTCAGAAGTCTCATTGTGGTTCTGAAACAAATAATAGATTTCAAAAGAATCTGAGCAGGGCTTGCAAACAAGTAAGATTTGTAAAATGTCATGCTAGCATTGTATGGCCATGTATTCAGCAAACCATAGTAATTAAGAGAGAGGACCCTGGACCCCTGCTGCTTGGGATCCAATGGAGACCATAGCCCTAACTTGCCACTGACTGTTAAGTCCCTTCACCTCTCAGTGCCTCAGGCTTTTCAACTATAAAATGAGAGTACAACAATGCCTCCCTCTTAGGGTTGTTTTAAGGATTAGTGGGATTAAATATTTGAAATAACTTTAAACAGCACCTGTAGCTAGCAGGCACTATTGAAATTTGTTTACTAAATCAGCAGTCATTTAGAAGTCAACTTTCTTACAGATGGGGACAATGATAACCGCTATGTATATCCGTTGAATTAAATTTGGCAGTTCCTTCCTGTGGCTCTTTTCACATTTCAGCGTGCAGCCCAGAGATACTCAGAAATCAGTGTGTATGATTTTCCTTCTGAAGCTGACTTGGTCAAAAGTGGCAGCCACACAGGTGTGTTTCAGCATTTATGAAACTCTGGTCTGTACAGGGGAATCCCTCCCCAAGTCTCAGTCTTATTCTTAGGATTCCCTACTCATACAGTTTGAATGTGTTTTCTGTGGCCAAGTTGTTGCACAGATTCCCCTCTGTTTTATATGTTTTGGTTTATTCCACAGCTATTATGAGTCTGCTGTCACTCTGGCTGTTTTGGTTTTGTTGTCTATATTCAAAGGAGGCCTGTGGTTGTGTCTATCCCCAGCGCCTGTGTTTCGAGTTGTGCGGTTTGCCCCCTCTGTCTCTCATCATTGCTTTTGGCTCAGTCCCTTGACAGGAAATGAGAGATTTATTTTATCTGGCTTGAACTACATTGTTCCTTCCTGACTACTGGTGTTACTTCACTCTAAATAACATGACTTTGTGCTCACAGTCTGCCCAAGGTCAAAGCCTGAGGGTAATAGACACATTTAAGAGCAGGGGAGGAGAATGAGAGTATAACCAGAGTGGAGGAGTGGGCAAGGAAAGAATAAAAAAAAAAGTACTGATGCAAAAGTTAAACTTGCAGCAGGTCTAAATTTTCTGGCGGGCTTGAAATGGAATCTGTTCTAAAGAGCTGAAAGGCAAACTTTTTTTCCCCCTTCCAGATGTTATCAATTTACAGTGACACTATGAAGTGATCTAGGGCTGGAATTCAAATTTAGTTTTAAAAGAAAGCATGAGTTGTCTGGAAGGAAGGTTTACAAAGCTTATTGATATCTATGATATCATAATTGTAGTGTGTTTTTAATAATTTAAATTAAAATAATTATTGGAATTCAAATATCCCTCTTTGGCTTGACTCAAAAATATGGAATTGGGATAGTGCATACGATTAGTAAAGGGAAGTTAATTATTTTAAAAAGTTAAACTTAATAAATGATACCCAAACTTGGAACTTAAAGCCATAAAAATTACCTCAGATTTTTGTCTGAATGTAAGCATAAACGAGAGTTTGTCTGAACCACATCTCCTGACCTATTCATGTTAATTCTTCCCCTTCTTTTTTTCCCCTTTAAGGGTGTGAATAAAACTTTCTTGGTTTCTTCAACTCCCTCTAGAATTTCAAAGGGTCAGCAGGATGACCACCCAACAACATGGCAAAAGAAAACATCTCAGTTTCACTGGTCACACCATTAAGCTGATCTAAACCTCCCTGGGATACTTTAAAAGATCGCAGGACAGGGAGAAAACTGGCTAATCTAGACACATATTTTTTCCTGTTCTTTTAAAAGATTTTCATGCCATTTAATAATAGTTTTGCCTCAGGAAAGTGAATTTAATGAAAATGAACTTTAAATGAAGCCAAAAGGATTTAGGTTACAGGTAAGGCCAGATTTTGCATGCAGAAAATCATTTCACGTGGGTATTCCACTTGGGGGGAAGGGTGATGAAATCCTCTTTGCTAATGATCTTTCAACACACATGTCATTATATACAGTAAGCTTGATTTATGCTGCAGTCAGGAGGACATCCCCGATGATATCTTAAAGACCATACATGTTTATGACTTATAACACCTCCTTCAGAGAGCCCTAATCTTTTCCATGGAACTGTGTAGACACCGCCATTCTGTATTGGACAAAGGTCCAAATGTCTGCAAATCATAGATTCTTTGTTTCATCATGTAAATTCCTCACCTTGAAACTCTAATTGGAAATTATCCCTCAGTACTCCTTAAACTTACATGGTATATGTCAATTATATCTTAATTAAAACAAAAATATATTCTTCAGAATCATACTTCCTTCTAATGTCAATTTTTTTTTAAAGATTTTATTTATTTATTTTTTAGACAGAAGGGAAGGGAGGGAGAAAGAAAGTGAGAGAAACGTCAATGTGTGGTTGTCTCTCATGCACCCCCTACTGGGGACCTGGCCCACACCCCAGGCATGTGCCTTGACTGGGAATTGAACTGATGACCCTTTGAATTGCAGCTCATCACTCAACCACTGAGCCACACCAGCCAGGGCCATGTCAATTCTTTCTGAGATGATCTACATGTGGAGTAATGCCCAAATTCTAAAATGTGGTAGACACAACTATGTAAGAATTTCAATAAATTCTCATTTTAACACTAAGTTACAGTAATTCTATATGGCATTTTGTTTTCTAATTATTACATTCTCGACACAGTCCTACAGAGTAAACATAAAATTGTGATTCCTCTCTCCAGTAAGCCTCTAAATCAGCCAAATCAGCCAAGAAGCCCCTCACATGAGTACTGACCTCCTCCCTACAAGCTTTTCCTTACCCTCATCCCTACACCTTGAGTACTCAGAAGAAAAACCAAAGAATCAAAAGAAAATAACAACTATTGGAAAGTTATTGTGTAGTCATCAATGTGCTAATTCCTACCTGCTTGCAAATACATCACCACATTCAATGCACACAAACTTCAGACAAAATCAGTGTTGTTATCCCCATTTTACAGATGTCAGAGTGAAATTAAGATGTATCAAGTAATACACCTAACATTAGAGTTCAAAAGTGGTGAAATTGGGATTCAAATTTAGGTAGGTCTAATTCTAAAACCAATGTCCATTCTCAATTCCAGAATAGGAATTAAAACGTCAAATCAGAAAAATTCAGTGTGCTCGCAGCTCAGCGTATCTCTCACGCACGCAGAATAAGGAGTTGCAGCTAATCCAGTCCTGTGCTCCTCGATAGGTGAAACACAGAGCTGCCAGCAGACCCAGCAATTCTAGTCCCGTGGATGTGCTCCCAAAAGATAAAAAATATATACGCACACAACGCCTTGCACCCAAAGATGCATAGCCACCTTCCCACAAAAGGTGAAAATAAGCTCGATGCCCAATCAGCTAACAAATGAATAAAAAAAACATGCTATATCCATACGATGGAATATTACTAGGCAAAGAAAGATGTGGAGTTTTGACACACAGTATGGACGAACCCTAAAAACATTAATGCTAAGTGCAAGAAGCCACTCACAAAAGACCACATATTACAGGATTTCACTTAATTTAAATGTCCGGAATAGAAAAATCTACAGAGGCAGAAAATAGATTAGTGGTTGCCTGTGGCTGTGGGATTGGGGGAGAGATGAGGAGCGTCTATTAATGAATATAGGATTTCTTTCTGGGTGATGAAAATGTCCTAAAATTGATTGCAGTGATATTTGCATAACTCTGTGAATATACTAACACCAATTTAATTATATATTTAAGTAAGTGAACTGTAGATTACATACATATATATACATATACATTATATCTTAAGCTGTTTTTAAAAATTGTTGTTGACTTTTTTTTTGAGAGAGAGACATCAATTTGTTGTCCCACTGATTTATGGTTTCACTGGTTGATTCATGAGAATCAACACTGACCAGGGATGATCTAACCCATAACCTTATTGTATGAGGACCAAAACTCTGAGCAACCGAGCTACCCAGCCAAGGCAATAAAGCTCTTACTAAAAAAATTTAGTTGTGTAAAACATTTGCATCTATATCATTAAGAAGGAATAGGCAGGTCATCCACTACAGAAAAGAGAAACTACTAAGGAAATCTAGCTAGTGCACCAGAGCGGGGTGGGGAGACATGGTTATCTTTTACCATTTCCCCTAAATATCAGCAAATATTGTTAGTTGGCTAGGTTCAGGTGCTCCGCTGCTTCACTGAGAGAATCGGAAAGCTATCCCACTCTGGCCAAGTATGCTCAGAGGCCAAAATTTGTTGAAAAAGTCAGACCCACAATCTGGTAGCTTATTTACTTAACGTTAAACAGCTTGTTTGACATTTTTCATCTAAACTGACTAGCAATTTGAGCATTGTGTAGACAACCACAAAGAACAACTGAACAAGTGGGAAAGTCCTATTTTAAAAGTACTTATGCTTTTATTAACGCTTAGGGAGTAGAATTCCTTGCTTCTACGCAGATTCAGTTCCTCATGTTCCGGTGTGAATTAAGTTGTCCAATTGGTATATTTGTCAGTATAAGTTTTAGTCCTACAGCCTATCATTAGATAACGGGAAAACATCATGTTGGGCAAAGAATCAGTAAGCAGTAATCAGATGTCCACGAGGCTGACCTTCCCCAAGCTTCCACAGATTTTTTTTTTTTTTTCCCAGAGAGGATCTCAGAGGTACTAGTGCACAGAATAGCAGGTCTGTGAAGGACCAGCCCTCTGGAGATTATGACACATTTTATCTTGCTAATTTTTAGATGTTTATACCTTAAAAGTTACTCAGTTGAAATTGCTTTCAAATTAAACACCATCGCTACAGTGTTTCTGTTGTGATTGTCGGAGGGAAGTGGAGCCAGTGCAATTTGTCCATGTTTTACAAACCACCATCTGGCAGGAATATGGCAACATGTGAAATCTTCACAGGACTCTTGTTTTTCTACTATCTGCTGGATAACTAAGGAGATCACCAGACTGCTGGGATGCCTGCCAGATGGTAAGCAGGTATGTTTACGAGTTTAAGATTCTCATTTTCTTTTAGTGCTTTCACACGCTGTGGGTGCAGAGGCAGAAGAGTGAAAGGGAACGAGAAGGAGTGAGTGGGGAAGTGAGTGGCTGTGTATGGTCATACCAATGCCTTGGGAGTTTCTTGAAATGCGAATTTTCCAAAGTCTACATTGAATTATTTTCTACCCAGTAGAAAAATCACCAGTCATATGGTCCCAGGATTTTTTTAAATGCTACATTTCTCATTTTCATACAAATAAACAGGTGTAAGGTTTCTTCGGTCTTGGTGAGTAGGCATGCGTTACTCAGAGGATCGTGAGCACCATCAACAAACATTTGGTGAGCGTATACCCCGTGCATGGTACCCAGCTAGCCATTTCAGCAAACTCAAAGTGAGGAGGTTTTTTGTTTTATTTTGATTATTTAAATAGACTAGCAAAGGAAAGGATATCTACTTGGTAGAGTCATAATAAAAAAACCCTCTAACAATCGAAGATTCACATGGCTGAATCTGGGAAGTAAGCGGTCATCACTAGAGCAGCTTATATGAAAAGAAAAGGGAATCCTAAACAATTTTGACAGATAATAAATAAATATCGCAAAAGAGATAGTGTCTGTCTACACAGAGTGGTGCGGTTCTTTAAAGTTGGGTTTGAATGCCCACTCAGCAATATGCCAGCAATGGGATCCAAGGCAAGTTTCTGGAACTTGGCATGCTTCAGGAAGTTCCACCATAAAAATATTGATAACAATTCTACCTCTTATTATTGTTGTGAGACTAGAAATATAAATAATGTGAATTGCCAGGAAGACTAAACAGGAGTCCCCCCCCTTATCTGTGGTTCCACCTCACAGCTTTAGTCGCCTGTGGTCAACCAGAGCCCAAACGTATTAAATGGAAAATTTCAGAAATAAACACTTCCTACGTTTCACACTGCATGCCATCACGACTACAGTGATGACGTCTTGAACCAGCCCACTCTGTCCCACCCAGGACACGGAGCTCTTCCTTGTCCAGCGTATTCACGCTGCACAGCCTACCCACATGGTAGTCACTTAGCCGCCATCTCGGTCATCACACTGACCGTCACTATAATATGGCAGGGTTTGTGTTCCAGTAACCCTCATTTAACTTAATAATGTCCCAAAGTGCAAGAGTAAAGATGCTGGCAATTTAGATACGCTGAAGAGAAGCTGTGAAGTGTTACCTTTAAAGGAAAAGATGAGTCCAGTACAATAAGCAATTTTGAGACAGCAAGAGAGACCACATTCATTTGACTTGTGTTACAGTATATTGTTATAATTGTTCTATTTTATTATTAGTTATTGTTAACCTGTTACTGTACCATATTTGTAAATTAAATTTCATCATAGGTGTGTATGCAGGATTCAATAGTATCTGCAGTGTCAAACTTCCCCTGAGGGTCTTGGAATGGATCCCCCATGGATCAGGAGGGACCACTGTAGTTGCTCCAATAAACAAGGCTGTTATCATTATAATTGATATGAACATAATCTAGAGAGGACTACTTCTACGTTAAACCCCTAGATGAAGAAGTTACTCATACGAATTGTATAAATATACACTTAATCTTATAAACTGTATTTGTATATTTAGACACATGTAAGGTTTACATACAGGTGTGTGCTTACAGGCAAAATAAATGCACAAATAAAGGTATACATGCATAATAGTAGATGCATTTTGCCCAATCACGGGAAACAAAAATAAATATTTTGGCTTAAAGCTCTGTAATCATATTGAGTAAATACTAATAAGAGCTTCACAGTTCTCAGAAGTGATTTTTAGGCAAATGACTGAACCTGGCTGAGCCCTTAGCTATAGAATGGAGAGAACAATACCTGCTGCATGAGGCTGAATGAAGATGAAGTATCATTATCTCTACATAACCCATTGCACGATGCCTGGTAGAGAAGAAATGAATCAATATATGCTTCCTTCCCCTTCCCCTTTAATTAGTAATTGTCCTCCACCTCTAAATTGAATTTGTTTTTGCCCATCCTTAACTCTTTCTCTCAATTAAAAAAAAAAGATGTCTCTGCTTATTTCTGGCCCTCCCAATTACATGAATTCCATCACTCCTTCCACCAGGATAACTTTTCTCTTTAATTACATAGTTTACATAGTACCTGTTTAATACCCCTGTGCTAATAATAAAAAGTGTTCAATATTTAACTTCATGAATGTCATTTCTGTTATTATTCATGTGTCATACATACTATATTATTGACAGCCAGCTATATAAGGAGGCATGTCCAGAAAGTATCCTGCCATGTACTTTGGAAAATAGAAACATTTCTTGAAGAAGATACAAGAAACACTGTACATGGACAACGATGCCTCAATCCCCTTCCAGACACCTGGGGACACAGTTCTCCCAATTGCCATCAGCTGCCTGGTCGTATTTTCCTGAATTTCATTAATGGTCTGAAATCTCTTACTTTTCAAGGGTGATTTGGGTTTCAGGAAAAGCCAGAAGTCACAGGGACCCAAATCTGGGCTGTAGGGGGGCTGAGTCACCTGGATGACTTGATGTTTCACCAACAAACTCTGCACTAGACGTGATACATGAGTAGGCATGTTGTCATGATGAAGCTGCCAATCACTAGTTGTCCATAGCTATGGCCTTCTGAATAATCTAAGTAGTTTCCCTGGAGGAAGGTTCAAGCTTTACACAAAATTTGATGCAGATTCATTGCTCTACTCACTCAGTCATTTCGAATGTGATGGCCACACAGTACCCATGGTCACTCAACGGTGTTTATCACCCCCCAGTGACTAGTATAGTGAAGTCATCATTGTTCACACATGCGCATTCCAGTTCACTCTCCTTGGCTTCCCAGTCACAATGATGTCGTGCAATCTGTTCTCATTATATTAATGATAGCTGGACTTCTTCCGGACAGACCTCTAATTTCAATTCAAAATACCAGTTTTCTAATTTTGTATAATCTTGTTTCTTAACCTTTTCACTATTGAATTTGAAGTCAGCTAGTGCTACTAGAATCATTAGGATGCATCTGCAATTTAGAATTCAGTAATCATTTATTGAATAACAGTGACATTTGAAACACTGTTTTATCATCATCCTTTAATATTTAAATTTCAATTATATGTTACATACATTGAATGATTTCAGAATATAAAGTAACAATTTTAAGAAAGTGCTGATGTTTTAATCATTATAATTCTGAGATAACTTGCTCTAATTTGTAAGCAAATAGTAAATGTAAGCAAAAATATCAGAAAGACGATTACATAGGTGTCTCCAAATTCCTCATTAAACAGTCATCAAACCCTCAATAAAAGCTCTTCAGTAAACTATATCGTCTTTCTCCCTTCTCTCCTCTCCAGTTTACTGCCAGCTCATTGTCTGCTGCTATGGTCTCCTCCCCTACTTCTGTAAAACTTTACACATCGTTTGTGAATAAAACTTCTTTCGATCCTTCTTTCCTTTCCTTGATAGTTCCTTGATATTTGTACACCCAATGCTGCATTTTTCGGGTAACTTAGGCAGTCAGTGCTACTGTGCTGTCTCTTATTCGATACATGTTACTCCCTTAAAGAAAGTATAAATCATAATACTGAAACCACAAACAAAGTAAAATAGGGTGTATTCACGTTACAATGATATCCTTATCTTTTCAAAAAATTGCCTATGGAATCCCACTGAATAGTGATTTTCTCTAATGCATGAAAAGTGCAAGTCAATTAAATGACATACATTTATATTCAACTTTTCCAAAACTGTATCAGTTTTGCATAGTAAGCTACAATTTGTTCTCATTCAATTGTTGCACCCCATGCTACATGGAATTGGAAATGAGGCACAGTCAGACTAAACAACATGGTTTCTAGACACCAGCTAAGGTAGTTATTCTTCAAGAGGAGCAGATTTCAAACTTTTTTAAAGCCACTGAAATAGTTCTTCACTAGAAACCTTACAAGGACACAATTCACAAAAGAAATAAAAGTAGTAGGGTTATGTTCCTTCTCCTTCCCTTCACTAACTGACCACAGGGTCCCCTACAGAAAACCAACAGCCTTCTCAAATTGAAAACTATTGTCCTAGACTGTTTTCTACTTACTGCTAACTATCTGGCTACCAAAATCACATTCTGACTACAGAGTCCCAACATGGCCAATTGGGAGGTCCTTGGGCATTACCCAGGAGCATGCCTGTTCTTTGTTTAAAATGCTACTCAGGACACAGGTTGCACACAAGAAGTGGCCAACAGTGGTAAAAATAATAATTTTTAAAATAATGAATAGATAAATCTCCTTGACACAGGAATGGTTTCCTTTTCCCGTGCCAGTTGTTCTGTCAGTGCCAACTCTAACACACACCCCTTCCAGGAATGGCATTCAGCCATCCTGGCAACCAGAATTAGAGCAAAGAAAATATGAAATTTCTCTTCAAAACATAAGTGGAAAGATGAATGCAAAGCCAAGCGAAAAGTACCCAGATTCAACATGCACATTGTTAAATGTCACGTCATAGTAAGACACGTTATGAACATCAAGTGAACATGGACGTGTATCAATTGTCAAAAGGAGAATAGGTACAACCCTTTAAAGAGCATCTAGCAAGAAAAGACAGTCTAGAAGAATATACAAGTTACCAGTTCAATTGCTAGGGCCCAACGGGAATGGAAACTGCGTAGGCAAAATGTTGAGCAGGAGTGGGAGAATTATTCTCTAATGTACGCATTTTAATACTTTTTGAATTCCAAACCATGTGACTATATTCTAGAAAGCAATTTAATAATTTGAAATTTTTTAAAAATGAGGATAAAAAGATAATTCCAATAGATCATTCTGAATAACTGTCAGCATAACGAAGAACTGTTTTGGTTTGGGGGGTAAAATCTGCAACAGGAAAACATTTCATCCTAAGAATCTAGATTTAGTCCAAACAGGCTTATCAGTCAGGTGTACTGCTTCTTCTCCTTCAGATAGAGGCAAGAATGAGGCAGTTATTGATTGATGCCAAGGACTCATGTCCCAATTATCAAAGAGAAAGAAAAAGTGGCAAAGGTTCTCAGCAGCCCAGCTAACTGATAGGAGTCTCCACATTAGAGGTCAATGGTCCACGGCATTTGGAAAAGAAAAGTCAATGTCTTGCCTCAAATTAAAAATCAGAGAGAGCATTACACAGCTCTCCCTTTGTAACGTCAAAGTTGCAAAGATCAAAGATAAATCCTCGTTGTACCACCCTGAATGGCATATGCGTCTCAACGCACAGCGTTTCCTGTCTGCAAACCGGGAACATGATGCTTGTTGACTGACAGATCTTGCTCTGAGCACTTAATCACCAAAAGTGTTCTTTAGAAGAGAATAATTAAATCCTAAGAAAAGTGAAAAAATAAGATTTCTTTCAAACTAGACATGTTAGCCAAATTTTAGTATCTCAAAACATCTTGACAAACCACTAGATACAAAGAATATTATAAATAAGGAAATAAGTACGAAATACAATGACACCTTTGAGGCACCGTGGTTTATTTAACTGGGTGAAAAGGCAACGTTTTATTGGTAGATGCCACGTTCCTGTGAGCTGATTGAAGGTAGCTGACACTCCACCACAAAGTTTGCATTACTTTCCAATTAGCTAAACAGGTCAGACTTACTTCTGGGACCAAGAGTCATCAGCGCTGTGATTTGAGAGGAAGGAATGGCATTAAACATTCTCGATCTTTAATCAGTTCTAGGGTCATACAGCAATCTTTTTTAATGTTCTAATGCCATGCTTTCCACAACATGGGAGAGCTGTATGCTGAATGGGAGTATTATTAGTATATGGAACAATTTTTCATTTCAAAACCATACTAATTAGATGCCTACTTGCCTACATGGTTGACATGAGTGCTTCCCAATGGTCAGGCAGACAGACTCATCCCCACTTTTGAGGAGCTCACAGTCAAAGACAGACAGACACATTGGCAAGATTGAGGCATAGGTGATTTATATATTTAAATAAAATGCTAATTATTGATGATTACGTAAGTACAGGTGAATTCTGTAACACAGCATAAAATAATTTCAAGTTAATTTCATTCTATGTGGTGTAGCTCAGTGGATTGAGCACGGGCCTGTGAAGCAAAGGGTCACCGGTTCGGTTCCCAGTCAGGGCACATTCCTGGGTTGCAGGCCAGGTCCCTGGTGGGGGACACATGAGAGGCAACCACACATTGATGTTTCTCTTCCACTCTTTCTCCTTCCCTTCCCCTCTCTCTAAAAATAAATAAATAAAATAAAATAAAATAAAATAAAATAAAATAGATCTGGGGCCAAAAAAAAATTCATTCTATGTTTTGAGCTTAGGAGTTCTTATTTTTTCTTTAAGCCAATGATAGTTTTCAAACTTATTAATGCTTAATATCACAAAATGAATACTAGATTTTTAAAAAGTAGATCAATATATATGATCGTACTACTTCTCTTTCATTCCGCACCCCCCTTAATCTGTTCAAAGTAGTAGTATCCAGGATAATTCAGCTCTCTTCCATCCCATGGCTTTAAAGGATTTAGGTGCATACTAATGTGATTCATTACTCAGCTGCTTGCACAAACTTTGTGGGCTCCTCCTACTCAAAGGAAAGGGGTTAGGCACTGTAAGAAAAAGAAAGCCCTAAAAAAGAGAAAGTAAATGGGCACTTTGTTCATTTCACAATGCTTTTTTAGCTAGATGAGCTTAAATTTAGAAGAAAACAGTAAAAAAGAGTGGTACATTTTACTCTGTACATCACACTATCAAAAATATTTTTTTAGAAAGAGGAAGGAGAAAAGAGAAAAACAAGGCCAGGCTAAATTGACCTCAGAACGGTGAGCAAGACAAAAAAATTTAAGGAGGAAAAGATAAAAATTATCATGGAAAGAAAGAACTAATAAAATATTACTATCAAAGTAAATGTGAAAAGAAAAAGGAGGACAAAGTAATTTTAGGGCAATTATATTACAGATAAATATAACTAAAGCATCAGACATATTCTTTTAGATTTATTTTTTTCCATGGAAACAATCAGGGATCCCCACCTCCATCCTCTTTATCTACTAACAAATTATTATTAACATTTTGTGTTCACTTACTTTTTTTTTTTAAAGCTACTTTCAAGTGCATTATATTGCCTGACTTGTAATCTTTGAAAGCCAGGTTTTAAATTTCATTGCAAATGCAAACTGACTCATATATATTTGTGTTATTAGTAACTCATAATTTAAAACAACAAAAATATATGTCATCCAAATGATTGTTAAACTTTCATAAGTTGACTTATTTTCAATAACTGCTTAGTGAACAAAATGAACTTTTTCCTATTACCACGCCACAACATAGGCAAAAACGTATTGCCTTGTGCAGCCATGGACACAGTATTTTTCGTAACGTTGTGTTTTCCGTGTTTCCAGATGACAGCATGTAAATATTTTATTTGTGAGTTCAGGTATTCATAAAAAGATGGCACTCCCTGGAATGACATAATGTAGCCAACAGCAGGGAATCAGTCTGCTGGTGGAAAATCTAAAAACTAGTAGTAGTCTTCAATTTTTTTGTAAAGAGAAAAATACATAAAATAAGCCTGTTTTTTTTTTCCTTCCATATATCCTAACATGGGCCATTCTTTCAAGTAAATCCTCTGAGCATAATTTGTACATTATGACTGCGAACCCTTTGCAGCTCAGTAAAACAAGGTAAGATAGCTTAGCATAGCTTTTATCTGCAAGGATTCCCTGAGGCACTTTCTGTAAAAGGGTTAATGACAGATGTTTCCATTAAATCTGACCTACCTCTTAATTTTGCCATTGCTTGATAATATCCTGGCTTTGTGCTTATTTGCATGGGCAAATGGAGTTGCTCCATAACAAGTAGCACACCGCCCTCATCGAAACAAAGGTCAATTCATTTTAAACCGATGTGCACAATATTTTTTGTAGTTGCAGTTAAAAAAAAAGAAAGAAAGAAAACCTTTCATACAATGCTACTATTTACAAAGAATTAAAAGCTCTGTTTTCTAAATCCCTGGACACAATGTACAACTGTAGGCAGAACAAGTATTATGAATAGAAATCAATACATCTCCGTGTAGGTAACCAACTAGAAAAATCACTTCTGTCTCTAAGATGTTCCTCTTATTTTTATATTAAATACAACCAGGACACAGTACATTTTCTTTGCTGAGGAATTAGTTGAAAACTCCAAAATGCTAGCAGCACTTTCTTGTTTACTGAGTGTTATTACTTTTGCAAAGAAAATAAGCTGTAACTATAGAGGGAGCAGTTATTATCTTAGGTTGGGGTAAAAGATATAGGCACTTTAACCTTTAGGCTGGTAGTCCAAATGCTAGCAATTTAAACGTGGCCAAACTGTTTTATCACATGAAAAGAGTAAGTGACCTTGAACTTTGACCAAGTTGCTGCCATAAGCCTCTTAAAAAATAGACAAAGCCAGTGTAAATAATTAAGTGTAAGGCTCTACTCAAGCTTCTTCTTCTGATGGGAGGATCAAATTAGGTGAAGACAAATGTCAACAGGCCTTCCACGATTCTTGTGCGCACACATTTAAATACGTGCTTCCTTTATGAATAGTCTATAGCCAAGACTCAAGAAACACTGCCTTAATCTAACTATGCTGTTTTACTTTTTTGTAACATTTAAGGGGTTTAAAATTATCACTTGCTAGAGATGTTCCTTCTATGTAATTATATACAGAGTTTTATCCATATATATACAAATACCTTATATGCATATCGTATTTTATTTTATCATTACTCTTAATCTCTAAGACATTTAAATATTGAAATTCTGGCATTAAATTTCACCTTACTCTGAAAACAGTTCTCCTGTGTTTTATTGATAGTAAATCCATATTCAAAAAAACTCCCATTATACCAAAAACTTTAATTATCTGCAAAGGAAATGGACTAAATTGGTGGTTAGTAAAGTGATACTTGCTAAATAGCTACTTTTCTTCATGTCAGATAAATAAAGCTAATTTTCTTCATCTCAGATAAATAAAGCCCACAGTTGGCACTTGGGCAATGCAAAGCATTGAAACAATTTAGAGAACCCACTTGCCTAGTCCAAAGTTTTGTTTTGTTTGATTTGCTAAAAAAAAAATTGTATTCTCACCACGCTGCCATAACTTCATCAGAAAATGGCACAGATGAGAAAGGAAAGATAAACGATCCTCAGGAAGGAATCTTCCCTGCTGGCTCATTCCCTGTGCGTGTGTGGGGTCAGGGAGCGGGGGGCAGGGGCACAGGACGGAGGGGTCCACATTCTCCCTTCCCAGGGATCAGATGTGATCCCAGTCCTAGCCTCAAACCTGCAGTTACCAGGAAGCTGGGGAAAGGGGAACCATGTCTTCCCTGCTAATCCCCTATGGATAGTCTTTCAAGACACAACTTAAAATTCAAAGTATAAAAATCAAATGAAATCAACAAATATTTACTGAGTACATAATTTATACAGGATTCTAAGTACCGTAAAGGATAGAGTCAGAAAAATGTGTTTCCATTTTTTGTACAAACCTACCCCTTCACTAAGTAATAATAAAGTTAAACAGTAAAATAAAACTGTAAAAATAATATTAAAATGTAAAAAATTAAATATATAGAATTGGCTGTGATGAACAATGGAAGAAATTAGGGATTTTACTCAGGTGATGGTTTGGGTTTATAAATGCAATCTGGACTTGGGGTAAATCAGCAAATAAAGTGAAGTCAGAACAATGGGTGTTTTCAGTCATAGTTGTGTAGTTAATTAAAAAACAAAATAAAACACTATAACAATAACCAGAATTTATTGAGCACTTAGGTTTCAGGACTACACAAAGCATTCTGTCAATTTATGTCACCTAATCTTCACGATTACACTAGAAAGTAGATGCAACTATTTCCCCCATTTTCCACGTGATAAAATTGAGGTTTGAAGAGATCAATGCTCCGTCAAGGCCACAGAGCCGGTGTAAATGCTGGAGCCAGGAAGCACACCCACCCATTCTAACTCTAGCCTTCCACTCTCAACCCAGAGGCCTCCTTTCTGGACACATGGGCTTTGGAATCACACAGATAGGGCTGTAGGCCACTTCTCCAATATATTTACTATGTGAGTTAAGGCAAAGTCCTTATATTTGTAAACTAGGAAAAACAAAACTGCATCTTTGTCATGGAGATCAATTGTTTTGGCCTGCCTGGTATCTTCTCTTTAAAACAAAACAAAACAAAACAACCCATCTTCTTATGTGGGAAAAATAGGTCCCCCATTCTCAAACAAGTAATAAGTATATGACCATGCCCTAGACAAAAACACACACACACGCACACACTAACAAAAAAAAACTTTATTCTCTTAGCCACGAGGATGTGTTCAGTTTTGGACCCAATATACAAGCTACACTAACAGATGGGCTGTATAGGACTTGTGATAGAGCTATGAGGAGAAAAGCCCTTTAAAATTTTTAGGATAAAGGACTAGATCTCCCCAAGCAGAAACCATATGCACAAAGCCTGCATTAAAATGAAGTCAGCACAGAGGAAGGCAAAGACAAATGAGAGATGGAGAGAGTGAACGAGTCCCATGGCCATGCCAGAAGCAGGGCAGCTCTTGGTATTTTCCCTTATTTAAACAACAACAATCCCTCCTCTTTTACGTCCAAGACTATTTGAATTGGGTTTCTGTCACTTATGGACAAAATAGCCCAAGCTAATAAATCACCTAACAAAGACAATGCACGTGAAGAACTCAAGATACCTGGTGTTAGTACGTCCTGGATGGCGTTAGTGAGTACTGGATGTTTTCCTTGTTATCTTAGTTATTACAGTTGTCAGGTTTTCATACCAGCATTAGCATCCTTAGACAAAAACCAGGAACGGAGACAGAAGAAATGACTATAGTTCAGTTTCCCTGTGCCAGTTATCATGAAAGAACAAAGGGATACATTTTAAAAAGTCTAAGTATTAAGTATTAAAGAACACCAAAAGATACTTTCCCTTGCTTCCCCGCCAATGTTAGCATTCCAAATTGGCCTCACTGTGTCTCCAAAGGGGCCAGAACCAGCCATCACCACATGCTCACTTTGAAGCCACAGAGTAGGGTCACACATCTAAGTGATTTTCTAGAAAGAAAGAATTTTATAAAAAACAAGTCCCCACTTAATTTTGCTGCTATTGCAGTGTCAATGGTAACTTTTTCACAAAGCTCAAAACACAAGGCCTTGAAAAAGGCTAAGAAATCTGGTTCTGAGAAGTTTCTTCTATGTCACCCGAAAGTCTAAGGTCAGTAATTGGAGCACAGTAATGACTGAATCACTTAGAGTTTACATGGTTGCCATACACCCTCTGCATCAATACGACAGGGGAAAAGCAAAACAAAACAAAGCAAACTTTCCCTCTTCGGCTCCCTTCCTTAAACAGGCCTTATAACGCAAAAAGCAAGAATGGTTCCAGAGGAACTGCTGTGAGCCACTGCACCGATCACAAGAACATTAAAACAGGGCTTGCTAGGCACTCCAACATAAAGTATTCTCTAGCTCTGTTGAAAATGGTTTCAAATAATTGTTGTGTTCGAACAGGAGTTTTGTTCTTTTTTTCATATAGCAATTTGAGACAGAGAAAAAAAGATATATTCAAGAAACAGACCAATATTAAAATAGTTGAGTCAACTAATTGCCATCAAATGGTATCATCATATTTGCACAGAAGCCATACGTTGTACGTTTCTAGACCCAAAAGCAGGCTCACATCCTGACAGTATAGTTGGAAAACTGAGGTGTAACAATGGCAAGAAAGGAACAAGAATCTGACCTGACCTACCCATGCAAAGAAAATTCTCCCCTGACTTTAAAACACTATTGTTTCTTCCAGGCCTCTCTACTGCAGAGCTAATAAGCACGAATAGAATCAAGTCTGAAAGATTTTCACCTTTAGCTCTGAGTGCTCCATCTGGTTTCAGCAAAGTTGATTTTTAACACTGTTAGTTTTTGGTTTGTGTTAGAGAATATGTGATATAAGAATAATGCAGATATTTGCCAAAAAGAAACGGACTGGGCTAGTGGTCAAATATCAGGAGCTCTAAATGTTCCTATGTGACAGAAACGGATGAAGGAATATATTACAGTGCCTTAAATTCAAGCCAACAAAGACTCACACCATTATTATAGACCGGAGCTCTTCAACTAGGGTTTCTCTGTAGGAAAAAGTAGTAGGCAGTAGAAGGGTGGGGCCTTCTCCCAGCTTTCTAAAGGCATGGCCCTAAAGAGTTAGAGCTTGCCAATGGGCCACCCACGGACAATTCTACTGCTTATATGAACCATCGCATTAAGTTATAAGAACATAAATGAACAAAATAGCCAGTCTAGCAATTCTTGCAAAGAAGTTCGGAGCCTCAGGGACTGAACAGAGAATGATGGGATGGTACGAAGCCAATCTTGGTGGAGTGGCCCCGGGTAAGTTGTTTCATGTCTCACTCTCTGCAGCTATAGGCTGGCGCTACCACTGCCATTACTGACGATACAAAAAAAAAAACCCTAACAACTCCTATTAACAATATTGTGAGAATTAATGTGTAACCAGTGATTTAAGAATGAGGGAAGAAAGGTACAATGTTATACTATTACAAAGTGCTTTATCAACCAGCATATTACATAATGTGTTATAATGTACCATGTGCCCATGGAAACATGAAATCATTCATAGTTCTTAAGTACTGCCAGATGCGTAGCTATAACAAATTTCAACCCTTTCAGCGAATTCACCCACACACTCCCTTCTCCAACCAATATTTCCACTGGTAACTGTCAGAGTTGAGAAATCATAGAACAGACCCTTATTCACATCTCTGTGGTAATTACATATAGCTTGCTTCATATTTGGGTAGGAAGCATGTCTTATTCATAATTTTATACCTAGTGACTTGCCCTGTTCTAGTATATAATTAGTGTTCAATAAATGTTTATTGAATAAATGAGTGAACAAACAAACAGATAAGAGTCAGACATAGTAAATCAAAGGACAAAACCTTAGTAACGGCACTGCCTAAACTAAGAAGAGTCTCTGATGTAAGAAACATTTAGAATGGAGGTGCTCAAAGACCTGCTCACTCCCAGTAAGTCTATATGTTATTTCCTAGTATTAGTTCATTTGTCACTTGTCATAACTCTCTGGAATGTACAAGTAATCCTATTACAAAAGATCCTTGCCATTCTCAATGGAGGCATCTGGCTTTACTTAAGAATGTTGAATGATTTCATTTTTTAATGGCTGGGAACATGGTACATTACATCCTTTACAAAGACTGAAGAATCTCTGAATATTATACCTGTGGTAGGTGAAGAAATACTCTAAATTTTGCCCTAATAATCCTACGGCACACAAATGTAATGAATTGGGAAAAAATCTGGACTTGGAATCAGAGAATCTAGCCCTGCCACATACTTGCTCTATGACTTTGGCCTACTTAACTAGTTTTGCCCAAGCTTCTGTTTTAATCTGTAATGACAACTATGTGTAATGAAAAAATTCATCCATGCGAGGTCAATGAGGTAATTTAATAAGTCAAATACTGTAGGCAAAAGTAGCACATAAATCGAAATGCCACGTTATAGCATGGCAGCTAGTTATGAAGTGGCAGGGGCATCCACGGTGTGAATAAACTGTGAGATCCTTCAGCTCAGGGTTCATGAATTATTTACCTCAATAGTTGGTGTACCTAGCACATGTCCTTAAAAAAGTCAAATGGACCCCCAGTCTCAGTGGTTGAACTGAAGGCACCAACAAGGTATGTGTGTTCAATCCTCAGAGTGGCCCTTCCACGCTCCCTTCTGACACATTCTCTAATACAGTGTTCTTCCAAGTGTGGTCCTCCCATAGCCAGCAGTAGAATTGGCTAGTTTGCTTGTAAAAATTCAGGCTCCCAAAACTCATCCAAGAAGATTTTAATGCAACATAGCAAGCACCCAAGATGACTGTTATGTGTACTAGTGTAATAGGTTTGAGTTTACTTTTGAATATCCAGTACCTATGGCTCAAGATCAGAGAGGGGATGTGCTCTTAGCTTACGTGTTTTATATACACAGCTTTTTTACAGTTTACAAACTGCTCTCAAATACATAAAACAGAACATTAAAAACACTGAGAAATGGTTTTTAAAACTGTATAGTAATGCGGAAATGTGAGATAATACGATATTAAAATAAAGTCATGTCTATAATGAATTTAAATATTATTGGGTTTTCTTAGCACATTTGTGCGGTTATTGTCTGTGTCTCCCTATGAAAATATGAAACTGTTCTCTATTTGATTCTGAAAACTTACTTTCAGTTTCCACAGAGATGACATTTGGCTCTAATTACACTTATGAATACGTGAAGGTGGGTGTGGGAATATGTAAATTAATAAGGTGAAGGTTGGGGCACAGCACCTCCAAAATGAATAATCACTAAATGGGTTCAGCGCTAAAGTCCGCGCTTTTTAATTGCCAACTTTCCACAATGACCATTGTCAACATGTCCATCTCCTCCCTACATGGTCTCTGTGAAATGTTATTCTTATCTATGTGGCTCTGCTTTGTAAATAATACAAAGGTTCAACACCCATAATTACAAAACCACCTGAATCCTTAATTAAGTCGGAGTAGGTGAGGGCATAGTCAACTTCACTGTAAAGGAGTTTCGTTCTTGAGAAGGGACCATGCCTATTCATCCATGTATTTCTATATTCTTTCATTCAAAAAATAGTAGAATGTCTCTAGAAACTTACAGTGTAATGATACTTGGTAGGATATCAATAATTATGTATTAAATGAATATATACAAAATGAACGAGTGTTCTGGGATTCAAATAGTTATAATTCTGCAATGAACCAACCATACAAAGTTGCTGAAGAGATAAAAAACCTTTTTCTTGATTATCAATTGATATGGAAAACTGATAAATACACAAAGGTCTTAAAATTTGCTGTTGCTGCTAAACTAACAAGTGTCAAAAACAAACAGAAAAGCAAATGAGCAAGAAAAAAAAACACAATCTAACTCATATAGGCATTTGTAAGGTTTAATAAAATACTGAATTTTCAGATGGTGTGAAGTAGAAATCAATCAATTATGGAAATGAAAATATTCTAAAATAGTTTCTGATAAAGATAGAGTAAAAAAGATGAAATAGCCACATGTAATAAGTGTTCAACCAGTGTTTGTTGAATGAATCCTTGGAAAGATCCTTTTTAGAACTATATAGGTAGAAATACAAAGAAACAGAAGAAACAAAAAGTATGAAAACTGGAATTGAAGGTTTTTGTACACAAACAGAATAAGCAGCAAATTCCAGGGTGTAAATATCTAGAGAGATATTCACCAATGCTTACCATAAGGTCAGAGTAGAAAAATAATGTGTTACATTTCTGCAGAACTAGTTAATACATTACTAAAACAAAGTCACCTCTGGTATATAATAGGCACCAGTGCTTAAAAGTTCACGGTTATCCTTAAAAGTGTTTTAATAAAACAGGAAGGAAAATATTACTCGTATTTGTAACTAAGCAATGGGGGAAAAGGTGAAGAGTAAGAAATATCCCAAATGGCACAGAGTTGGACCACAACAAGATGAACACAGGTGGTCAGATATTCCATTTAACCTTTCACCTAAAAATTGCCATCTTCCTGAAAGAACTAATTCTACCAGTGGCTTAATTCTGATTCAGAAGGAAAAGAGTCACTTTCTGAGTCATAATATCACCCTGGTTTTCCTTTTGGTCCTTCGTTCCAAGCCTACCAAAACCCTACCCATTTTAATTTGTCTAAAGGTGGCCTGGCCAGCACCAGAATTTAATGCTTCCATAAATGAACTCTGATTGACATGAAAGATGACTCACTCCCCCCACAAAAAAAACTTGCATTGCTGCCATTTGGTCAGTTTTGTGTTTGTTTTTAAAATGAACGCCAGTTGAGGCTGAGCAGAAGCCAGGGTGTGTTTTTATTTTATGTCTCAAATAAAAATAAAGAGCT
>PVKM010001878.1:0-71325 GCA_004027735.1 Carollia perspicillata
TTTTTTTTTTTTTTTTTTAGGTTCAGTAGTTCATAGTTGTGTTTGTTGTCATTTTACTGTTCATATTTTTTATCATTATCTTTTTCTTAGATAAGTCCCTTTAGCATTTCATATAATAAGGGCTTGATGATGATGAACACCTTTAACTTGACCTTATCTGGGAAGCACTTTATCTGCCCTTCCATTCTAAATGATAGATTTGCTGAGTAATCTTAGATGTAGGTCCTTGCATTTCATGACTTTGAATACTTCTTTCCCGCCTCTTCTTGCCTACAAGGTTTCTTTTGAGAAATCAGCTGATAGTTTTATGGGAATTCCTTTATAGGTTACTGTCTCCTTTCTTCTTCCTACTTTTAAGATTCTCTCCTTATCTTTAATTTGGGTAACTTAATTACAATGTGTCTTGGTGTGTTTCTTCTTGGATCTATCTTCTTAGGGACTCCCTGAGCATCCTGGACTTGCATGACTATTTCCTTTGCCAGATTGGGGAAGTTTTCCTTCATTATTTGTTCAAATAAATTTTAAATTTCTTGCTCTGCTTCTTCTCCTCTGGCATCCCTATGATTCAGATGTTGGAATGTATAAAGTTGTCCCAGAGGTTCCTAAGCCTCTCCTCATTTTTTTGAATTCTTGTTTCTTCATTCTGTTCTGGTTGAATGTTTATTTGTTTCTTCTGGTCCAAATCGTTGATTTGAGTCCTGGTTTCCATCTCTTCATTGTTGGTTCCCTGTACATTTTCCTATATTTCACTCAGCATAGCCTTCACTCCTTCCTTCATTTTGCAACCATACTCAACCATTTCTGTGAACATCCTGATTACCAGTGGTTTGAACTGTGCATTTGATAGGTTGGCTATCTCTTCATTGCTTAGTTCTGTTTTTGGATCTTTGATATGTTCTTTCATTTGGGCTACATTTTTTTTGCTTGGCATGCCTGTTATGTAGTAAGTGGTGGAGCCTTAGGTATTCACCAGGGTCGGGCAGCCCATGTTGCTGTTTTGTGGCACTGTATGTGGGGGAGGGGTTGCAGAGGGAACAATGCTACTTGCTTGGCTCTTGGCTGGCTTTCAGTCACTTCCCCTGCTACCCACAAGCAAATTGGGCCCTTCTGGTGCTAATTCCCAAATGGGTGGGTTTGTGTACATTCTAGGACCCTGTGGGTCTCCCCAATGAACTCTCCTGTGAGGCTCTGAGTTTCTCCCCTTGCTGCTACAACCCACAGAGGTTTTTACAGTCAAAGGTTTTGAGGCTTTATTTCCCTGCATTGGAACCCTGGGATGCATGGTATGTCTCTCTTCCCAGTTGTTCCTCCCAGTTTATCTGCATGTGAATGTGGGACCACCTGGTTCACCACCTACTGCCTTTTCATGTGCCCTCTCCATCCCAGCTGCCCATCTCCACTTGTCCTACCAGTGTGGGTGAATGTTTCTTCTTTAACTCCTTGGTTGTTGGACTTCCATACAATTTGATTTTCTGGAAGTTCTGGTTATTTTTTGCTTTTAAATTTGTTGTTGTCTCTCTTTTGGTGTGGGAGGGGGCAAAATGTATCTACCTATACCTCCATCTTGGCCAGAAGTCTAAATTTTTAAAAAGATTTTATTTATTTATATTTAGAGGGGAAGGGAGAGAGAAAGAGAGGTAGAAAACATCAATGTGTGGTTGCCTCTCGTGTGCCCCCCAGCTGGCAACCCAGCCTGCAACCCAGGCATGTGCCCTGACCAGGAACTGAACCAGCAACCCTTTGGTTCACAGGCCGGCACTCAATCCAGTGAGCCACACCAGCCAGGACTAAATATTTTTTTAAATTGAAATGTCATTGTGGAATGTATATAGTGATAAAGACTTTGTTTTGGTTTTGGTGACAGGATTTTTCTGATGTAGTTGTGGGTTTTCTCTTAGCAATTGTTCACTGCAACCTTCACCATCATAAAAAAAAAAGGATGTTTAGCAAATTTAAAATAATTATAATGCTATTGGTAGATCCTGTAATTGGTAGATGAAGGGGGTTAATATGAACTTCTTGATGTGTTATTTTCTTCATCTTTCTGGAGTTCATTAGTACTTTGACACTAAACAATTGTGAAAAGTGTGTGGGAGGATAGTGCCTCACTTTTGTACACCCTATTGGCAGGATAGAAAATGAACTGTTGTATAAAGCAGTTACTGATTTGAGTGATGTTAGAGCACTGTTTTCAATCACCACTAACTAGAAAAACCTAAGACTACTATGTTTTTTTGTATCACCTACATTTTTCCTATCTCATTATAGAAATAGAGGTATAGGAGAGCTGTGCTTTGCAGGTGAGAGAACCACACTCCATGAAGTGAGATAGGGTAAAGAGGCAGGAGGAATTTGGTTTGGGGACTTGTTGAGACAAGTTAAGAATGGGGATCAGGCTTTGGAGAACTATCCAGGTTAGAAATGTAGATTTGGGAGTAATCAGAACAGAAATTCCAGTAGCGTGACACAAGTGGAACTGTGGTTAACCAGTTGAGACAGTAGATGAAACTTTTCAATAAATTTTGCAGTGAAGAGAGGGGAGGAGATGTAGTAATATTTCAAAAAATAAAGATTTCTTTGTTTTCTGCCTTGTTTAGTTTTTCTTTTCCAGGAATAGATATTTCAGCTCCTTAGAAGCAGCCCATAGGAAAGGGAGAAATTAAAAATACAAGAGAGTGTGGTATGACAGGAGATGGATGTGGTGAACTTAGAAACCCAAATGCAAGAAATGGTTTTAAAAATGACCTGGAATGTTTTTATTTTCAAGACTGTAGATGAGGTATGAGGGACGTGTAATGATTCCCAGACAATTGAGGTCACTGAGAGGAGAGTTGGAAATTAGAGTGAGTAGAGTTAGGGGGCTTGCATCATCTACTGTAAGTTGGGACCTTGGAGCTCCAGAGGAGTAGCCCAAGTCAGGGCTCTATAGGGAGTCTGACAGGGAGTCAGTGATAAATACTCATGATATTAGGGGAATGTTCCCTGAGAATGAATGGTATAAATTTGGAATGATTGTCATCAGCCTTATAGTAGGACTTTATTCCACAGGTCTCATTGGCTGGATTCTCATCCTGAGAGGTAATGGTTAGGTCTACATGAGAGAGAAAGGGCTGCAAAGGAATGTATATGGTGCACATGCTTTTCTTTCTTTTTTTAACTTTTTTTTATTGTTGACAATATTACAGATGTCCTCATCCCCCAACCCTTTGCCCACTTTTACCCTTTCCTCTGACAATCAATACACTGTTGTCTGTGTCTGTGGGTTATGCATATATGTTCTTCACCTAATCCCTTCACCTTCTTTCATCCATTCCCCTTTCCTCCCTCCCCTTGGACAGCTGTCAGTTTGTTCCATGTATTTATGCTTCTATTTCATTTTGTTCATCATTGTATTTTATTCATTAGATTCCACATATAAGTGAAATCATGTGATATTTATCTTTCACTGACAAGCTTATGTAACTTAGCATAATAATCTCCAGGTCCATCCGCACTGTCGAAAAAGGTATGAGTTCCCTCTTTTCTACAGCCATGTAGTATTCCATTGTATAAATGTACCACAGCTTTTTTATCCACTCATCTACAAATGGGCACTTAGGCTGCTTCCATATCTTGGCAATTGTAAATACCACTGCAATGAAGTGTAGGAGTGCATATATTCTTTCTAATTGGTGTTTTGGAATTCTTAGGATATATTCCCAGAAGTGGGATTACTGGGTCAAAAGGCAGTTCCGTTTTTAATTTTTTGAGGAAATTCCATACTATTTCCCACAGTGGCTGTACCAGTCTGGGTTCCCACCAACAGTGTACTAGGGTTCCCTTTTATCCTCATCCTTGCCAGCACTTGTTTGTTAACTTATTGATTGTAGCCATTCTGGCAGATGTGAGATGATACCTTGTTGTGGTTTTAATTTGCATCTCTCTGATGATTAGTAATGTTTAATATTTTTTGATATATCTGTTGGCCTCCCCACTTTGTAATTGCATTGTCTGTATTTCTGGTGTTGAGTTGTATAAGTTCTTTATATATTAAGAACCCCTTGGATATTAACCCATTATCTGGTGTATCATTGGCAAGCATGTTCTCTTATACAGTGGGTTCCCTTTCCATTTTGTTGATGGTTTCTTTTGCTGTTCAGAAGCTCTTTAGTTTGATGTAGTCCATTTGTTTATTTTTTTCCTTTGCTTCCTCTGCCCTATGAGATACATTGGCTTAAAACTATTGCTACAAGAGGTGTCTGAGATTTTACTGCCTATGTTTTCTTCTAGGAGTTTTATGGTTTCGTGACTTTTGTTTAAGTCTTTTATCCATTTTGAGTTTATTCTGGTGTATGGTGTAAGCTGGTGGTCTAGTTTCATTTTTCTTGCATATACTAGTCTATTTCTCCCAACACCATTTATTAAAGAGACTGTCTTTGTTGCATGCTCCTCCCTCCTTTGTTAAATATTAATTGACCATAAAGGTGTGGGTTTATTTCTGGGCTCTCTGTTCTATTTCATTGATCTATATTCCTGTTCTTATGCCAGTAGCAGGCTCTTTTTTAAAAAAGTTTTTATTTATTTTTAGAAAGAGGGGAAAGAAGGAAAAGAGAGGGAGGGAAACATCAGTATTTGAGAGAAACATGGATCAGTTGCCTTTTCCATGCTCCCAAGTGGGGACCTAGCCCACCACCCAGGCATGTGCTCTGACTGGGAGTCAAACTGGTGACCCTTTGGTTCGCAGGCCAGCATTCAATCCACTGAGCCATACCAGCCAGGGCTTTTCTTTGTTTTTTTTTTCTTTTTTAATTTTATGTATTTATTTTTTAGAGAAAAGGGAAGGGAGAGAGAAAGAGGAAGAGAACATTGATATGCAAGAGAAACATTAATTGTTTGCCTCTTAGAGGCCCCCATTGGGAGGCCCGTCCAACAACCAAGTCATATGCCCTTTCCAGGCATCGAACTAGGACCCTTGAGAGTGAGGGATGATGTCCAACCTGAGGAACACCAGTCAGGCCAGTACCAGGCTGTTTTGATTACGGTGGCCTTGTAGTATAGGTTGATACCAGGTAGTGTGATACCTCCAACTTTGTTCTTCTTTCTCAAGATTGCTGAGGCTATTCGGTGTCTTTTTTCGAATATTTGTTTTAGTTGTGTGAAATATGCCATTGGTATTTTAATAGAAATTGCATTGAATTGATAGATGCTTTGGGTAGTATGGACATTTTAATGATGTTAATTCTTCCAATCCATGAACACAGTATATGCTTCCACTTGATAGTTTCTTGAATGACCTATAGTTTTCCAAGTACAGGTCTATTACCTTCTTGGTTAAATTTATTCCTAGGTACCTTATTTATTGCTGAAATAGTAGCATACGCTTTTCTTAATTTTACTAAAATACCATTGAAAGTCCTTTGTCTATTTATTATTAGTGAAAAACCTTGTTGATAAATATTCCTGACTGTACCTTTCTTTTTTGTATGGGCAGCAAGTCTAGTCATTGAGTTAAAACCCATTTCATTGGGGTTCTTTTCTACATTTTTCTTTTTACAGTATGGAGAAAGTCTCCTTTGTGAATAATGTTATGGTTATAGCTAGGATGTTTGTCTTAGGTAGCTTTCTCTTAGTGGAATAAGATATAAAGGCTTTGTAAATTTGAATAGTTCAGTGCTGAGCACATGTACACAGTGATTGTTTATTATACATTTGAAACTGACAGAACAGTCTAAAAGAACCATGCAAAGTTTTATTATGAAAATTCATTATAGGAAATTGTGGGTATATACAAAACTATAATGACCATTCATGGTCCCTTTCACTAAAGATAACTGTCAACATTTTGATGCTATTACTTTTTTAAACATTTTGGTTTTCTTGCTTATGCTGTTCCAATTGTTCCCTCATTTTCTCCCTTTTCCTACCTCCACCCAGCCCTACTCTCTTCCCTCCCTAAGCCCATCCCCATATTGTTGTCCTTGTCCATGGGTTGTGCATACATGTCCTTTGTTAATCCCTTCACCATCATTGATCCCTTCACCATCTTTCACTCCCCCCACCTTTCCAGCAGCTGTCAGTCTGTTTTAGATATCTAAGCTTCTGTTACATTTTTGTTCCTTAGTTTATTGTGTTCATTAGATTCCATATATAAGTGAGAGGAAATCATGTGATATTTGTCTTTCACTGACTCACTTATTTCCCTTAGCATAATCATCTCCAGGTTAATCCATGCTGTTGCAAAAGGTAGGAGTTTCTTTTTAACTGCTGCATAGTATTCCATTATGTAAATTTACCACAGCTTTTTATTTTTCACTCATGTACTGATGTACATTTGGGCTGTTTCCAGATCTAGGCTATTATAAATAACACTGCTGTGAATATTGGGGTGCACAGATTCTTTTGAATTGGTGTTTCAGGATTCTTAGGGTACAATCCTAGCAGTGGGATTGCTGGGTCAAAAGGCAGTTCCATTTTTAGTTTTTCTGAGGAAATTCCACAGTTTTCCACAGTGACTGCACCAGTCTACGTTCCCACTAATAATGCACTAGAGTTCTCTTTGCTCCACAACCTCACCAGCATTTGTTGTTAGTGGGATGATTAGTGGTGTTGAACATTTTTTCATGTCTCTGGGTCCTCTGTATGTCCTCCTTGGAGAAGTGTCTATTCAGGTCTTTTGTCCATTTCTTAACTGTGTTGTTTGTGTTCCTGGTGTTGAGTTGTGTTAGTTTTTTGTATATTTTGGAGATTAAACCCTTGTCATATTTATTGTCCCTTTTTTTGCTATTATAATATTGTTTAGACATATTTGTACATACATCCTTTTTCCAAATTTCTATTTGAGAAATGGGATGAATTCCTAGATTACTGAGTTAAATGGAATAAACATTTTTAAAGCTCTTTTTAAAAAGATTTTATTTATTTATTTTTAGAGGGAAAGGGAGGGAGAGAGAGGGAAAGAAACATCAATGTGTGCTTGCCTCTCATGCACCCCCCCACCAGGGACCTGGCCCGCAACCCAGGCATGTGACCTGACTGGGAATCTAACTAGTGACCGTTTTGGTTCACAGGCTGGCACTGAACCCACTGAGTCACACCAGCCAGTGCAAAGCTCTTGAGAGAGAGAGATATATATATCTATAGATATAGATATGTATGTGTGTATATATATATATGTATATGTATATATACACATATCTATATCTACATATGTCTGATTCATGTATATGAATTATTATTATGATTCCATTCCAATTATGATCCCATATGATTTCACTTATGTGGAATCTAATGAACAAACTGATCTAACAAGCAAAGCAGAGACAGACTCATAGATGGAAAGCAGGCTGACAGCTAGTGGCGGGGGAGGTTAGAGGGTGGAGGGATTGAGCAAAAAGGAAAAAGGACTCATGGACATGGACAATAATGTGGTGTTTACTGGGGTGGGAGGCACTAAATGGAAATGGGAAAAATACAATAAAGATTAAATTTAAAAAAAGGAAAAAGGCTTCTAAGAATGCCCAAACCCTTTTATATCTGTTATATAGTCATGGATCTGGAAAACTGAGGAACATACTGATTTTGCCCTAAGGTAAAAATGCAAAACCAATAGTTAACCAAGTCTGCAAAATTCCTGACTGCCTCGTCAGTGATCTAACCATAAGATTATTAAATATGGCATAGTTTTTTAAAGTCATTATTACACACAGAGGGAAATACACATTTCTATCCAAGTTTTGCAAGCTGAAAATGAATTCTCATTAAAAACAATTATCTAACAACTTTTCCTAGGATATAACACAGTACTTGCATATAGAAGATACTGACTTAATGTTGAGGGAGTGAGTGAATAAAGGTTCAAAAAAGTTCAGATGCAATTTGAAGACACAAGAGAAAAAGTAATTTTCCCAGCACACAATGTTGATACAATCTACATGTGTCCAGGATAGAACTTATGATTGCTTTTCATGATTGCTTTTTAAGAAAAAAATTTTTATTTATTAAAGATTTTATTTTTATTTATTTATTTCTAGGAGAAGGGAAGGAAGGGAGAATGAGAGGGAGAGAAATATCAGTGTGTGGTTGCCTCTCACATGGCCCCCACTGGAGACCTGGCCTGAAACCCAGGCATGTGCCCTGACTGGGAATTGAACCAGTGACACTTTGGTTCACAGCCTGCTCTCAATCCACTGAGCTACACCAGCCAGGGCTTTCATGATTGCTTTTTTATATTGTCTTATTGTGTGATGTTGGCAATTTGGTGAATTCTACTATGTTTGTTGATTTTTTTTAAATGATACTTCCTATCTAGCAAGCATGTGGTGAAACTAGGCAATATTACAAGGTATATCCTTGGATTCTTAGATAAATTTTATAATTTGGCTAGGTATAAAAGTTTGTTGAAATCTGCTTTTATATTTACTGAACTATAATAGCTTAGAGTATAAGTGTCTGTGTGTGTTTCAATGATTTAAAATACTTTAGCTCAATGGAAAAGGTGCCATAAAATTTGCTAGGTTGCCTAAATTTTGTAAATTAAGAACTTTGGAATTAAGGATAGTCATATAAAATTAGAGGAGTTAAAAAAAATGAAAAGTTCAGTTCAAGAAAAAATGGGATTTAATGATGAAAAACAACTGAATTATAGGTAAATAATAGGCTTTTCTTCAGAAAGTCATTATTTCAGTACTGTATTAGTATTGGATATACTAAGTCATTATCTTAAGGATTAATTCTCTAGGCTACCACCAAAACTGAAAATCTATAGCTTTGAAGATTTCAATACCAAAAAAAATTATAATCCTGTTACAGATATTACAGATGAAAGGTTAATATCCTTAGTGCATGAAGAAGTCCTTACAAAATCAATAAGAAAACATTAACACAGGAAAATGCTGTAGCAAATTTTGATACTGTCAGTAATAAAAAAATTAATAGAAAAATGTTTTTCTCCCATCGTCAAGCAAAAATTTTAAAAACGAAAATTCCAGCCCTGGCTGGTGTGGCTCAGTGGATTGAGTGAGGGCCTGTGAAACAGAGGTTCTCCAGTTCAATTCCCAGTCAGGGCAAATGCCTGGGTTGCAGGCCAGGTCCCCAGTACAGGGTGTGTGAGAGGGAACCACACATTAATGTTTCTCTCCCTTTCTTTTTCCCTCCATTCTCCACTCTCTAAAAATAAATAAATAAAATCTTTTATTTTTACTTTTTTTATTGATGTTTAAATACAGTTGTCTCCATTTTCCTACCACCACTTTCCCCTGCCCTACCCATGCCCACCTCCCGCCCTCAATCCCACTCCCCCTTTGCTCCATCCATGGGTCCCTCATACATGTTCATTTATGTTCCTTTCCCTTATTTCCCACTTTGTTTCTCTCCCCTTCCCTCTGGTTTCTGTCTGTTTTTTTTTGTCGATTTCAATGTCTCTGGCTATATTTTGCTCGCCAGTTTGTTTTGTTAATTAGGGAGATCATATGGTATTTATCTTTCACTGCCTGGCTTACTGCACTTAGCATAATACTTTCCAGTTCTGTCCATGATGTTGTGAAGGGTAGGAGCTCCTTCTTTCTTTCTGCTGCATAGTATTCCATTGTGTAAACGTACCATAGTTTTTTGATCCACTCATTTACTGATGGGCACCTAGGCTGCTTCCTGCACTTGGCTATTGTAAATTGTGTTGCTATGAACATTGGGGTGCATAGGTTCTTTTAAATTAGTGTTTCAGGATTCTTAGGATATAAACCCAGCAGTGGAATTGCTGGGTCAAAAGGTAGACCCATTTTTAGTTTTCTTAGAAGATTCCATACCGTTTTCCACAGAGGCTACACTAGTCTGCATTCCCACCAACAGTGATTAGGGTTCCCTTTTTTGCACAACCCCACCAGCACTTGTTGTTTGTGGATTTGTTTATGATGGCGACTGTGACAGGTGTGAAGTGGTATCTTACTGTGGTTTTAATTTGCATCTCTCTGATAGCTAGTGATGCTGAGCATCCTTTCATATGTCTCTGGGCCCTCTGTACATCCTTGGAGAAGTGTCTATTTAGGTCCTTGGCCTATTTTTTAATTGGTTTGTTTGTCTCCCTGGAGTGGAGTTGTATAAGTTCTTTATGTATTTTGGATATCAAACCCTTGTCCAAGGTATTATTGGCAAATAAATTTTTCCATAGAGTTGTTCACTTTTCATTTTCCTAATGTTTTCTTTAACCGTGCTGAAGCTTTTTAATTTGATGAGATCCCATTTGTTTATTCTTTCCTTTATGTCTCTTGGTCTAGGGGGTATATCAATGAAAATATTGCTGCATGGAATATCTGAGGTTTTCCTGCCTATATCTCCTCTAGGACTTTTATGGTATCATGACTTACATTTAAGTCTTTTATCCATCTCTAGTTTATTTTTGTGTATGGTGTAAGTTGGTGCTGGAATTTCATTTTTTTACATGTAGCTGTCCAGATCTCCAAACACCATTTTTTGAAGAGGCTATTTTGATTCCATTTTATGTTTCTGCCACTTTGTTGAATATTAATTGACCATAGGAACTTTGGTTTATTTCTGGGATCTCTATTCTGTTCCATTGATCTATGTCTGTTATTATGTCAGAACCAGACTGTTTTGATTCCCATGGCCTTGTAATATAGTTTGATGTCAGGTATGGTGATCCCTCCTACTTTGTTCTTCTTTCTCAAAATTGCTACATCTATTCAGGGTCATTTATGGTTCCGTATAAATTTTTTTTATGGAAAAGTGTTTGTTCTGTATCTCTGAAATATGTCATTGCTGTTTTCATGGGGCTTGTGTTGAATCTATAAATTGCTTGGGTAGTATAGACATTTTCATGATGTTAAATCTTCCAATCTGTAAGCATGATGTATGCTTCCATTTATTTGTGTCTTCTTTAATTTCTTTCTTCAGTATTCTGTAGTTCTTTGAGTATAGGTCTTTCACCTCCTTGGTTAGATTTATTTCAAGATATTTTATTTTTCTCATTGCTATAGCGAGTGAGAATTTTTTCCCTGATTTCTGTTTCTGATATTTCATTCTTGTACAAAAATGCCTCCAATTTCAGAATATTGACTTTGGATCCCACTGTTTAGCCAAATTCACTTACCAGATCAAGTAGTTTTTTGGTGGAGTATGTAGGGTTTTCTATGTATACTATTATCTCATTGCAAACAATGACAGTTTTGCTTCCTCCTTTCCAAATTGAATGCCTTTTATTTCTTTTTTCTTGTCTGATTTCTGTAGCTAGGACTTCCAATACTTTGTTGAATAGAAGTGGTAAAAACAGACATCCTTGTTTTGTTCCTGATCTTAGTGGGAAAACTTCTAGTTTTTGCCCATTGAGTACGATGTTGGCTGTAGGTCTCTCATATATGGCCTTTGTTATGACAAGGAATGCTCCCTCTATTCCCACTTTGGTGAGTGTTTTTATCATAAATGGGTGCTGTACCTTATCAAATGCTTTTTCTGCATCTATTGATATGATCATGTGACTTTTGTGTTTCCTTTTGTTTATGTTATGTATTATGTTTATTAATTTGCGAGTATTGTACCATCCTTTCATCCCTGGGATGAATCCCACTTGGTCATGGTGTATTATCTTTTTAATGTATTGTTGAATGCAGTTTGCCAATATTTTGTTGAGGATTTGAGCGTTTATGTTCATCAGCGATACTGGCCTGTTGTTTTCTTTTTTTTGTGTGTCTTCATCTTGTTTTGGGATAAGGATGATGCTGCCTTCATAAAAAGAGTTTGGGAATCTTCCCTCTTCTTGGATTTTTTTTTGAAAAGTCTTTTGAAGGATAGGGATTATCTCTTCCTTAAATGTTTTGTAAAATTCTCCTGTGAAACAGTCCAGTCCAGGGCTTTTGTGTGCTGGGAGTTTTTTTATTACTGCTTTTATTTCATCAGCTGTTATTGGTCTGTTCACACTTTTTGCTGTTTCTTCTTTCAGTTTTGGAAGATTATATTGTTTTAGAAATTTATCCATTTCACCTAGGTTTTCAAATTTCTTGGCATACAGTTCTCCATAGTAATTTCTTACAATCCTTTGTATTTCTGTGGTGTCAGTTGTAATTTCTCCTCTTTCGTTTCTGATTGTGTTTATTTGGGTCCTGTCTCTTTTTTTCCTGATGGGTCTACTTAAAGGCTTGTCAGTTTTGTTTATCTTTTCAAAGAACCAACTTCTGCATTTATTGATCCTTAGAATTGTTTCTTTAGTCTCTATGTTGTTTAATTCTGCTCTGATCTTGGTTATTTCCTTCCTTCTACTTGCTTTGGGATGTCAAAGAAATAAATAAAATCTTTTTTAAAAAAATAGAAAAAAGAAAATTCCACCCTTGGCCAGGTGACTCAGTTAGTTGTAGTGTCATTCTGTACACGAAAAGTTTGTGGGTTCAATTTCCCATTAAGGCACATGCCTACTTAGTTTCTGGGTTTGATTCCCAGTTGAGGTGAGTGTGGGAGGCACTGGATCTGTTAAGATTGTGGTGAAATGAACACTCATGTTGTTTTGGATATCCAGACATATACTATGAAAAGTAGAAGGTACAACATACAAGAAACATTGTACATAGGGCAATGATGCCTCAGTCCCCTTGAAAGTAGGCACTCTGGGACCTCACACAGTTCTCCCAGTTGCCATCAGCTGCCCTGTTATATTTTCCTGAATCTCATCAATGATCTGAGATCTCTTCCCTTTCAAAGGTGACTTTAGTTTTGGAGAAAACCAGACGTTACAGGGCATCATATCTGGACTGTAAGCAGAGTTGAGTCACCTGGGTGATTTGATGTTTTGCCATCTCTGCACAAGACATGATGCATGAGTGGGCATGTTCTGTGATGAAGCTCTCAATCAGCAGTTGTCTATAGCTGTGGCCTTCTGAATCATCCAAATAGTTTCCACAGAGTAATGTTCAAGCTTAATGCAAAATTGGATGCAGATTCATTGCTCTACTTGCTTAGTCATTTTGAATGCAGAGCCACACAGTACACATGCTCACTCAACAGCGTATACTGCCTCCACTGACTAGTACAGTAAAGTCATCGTTGTTCACACATGTGCTTTCCAGTCCACTCTCCTTGGCTAACAGGTTATGTCATGTCACACAAACCGTTCTTGTTATATTAATAATGGCTGGACTTTTTCTGGATAGACCTTGTATATGTTTTCTTTGTGGATGAAGGTTTTACTTTATCCTTCATTTAAATACTTTCTTTACATACTATATACCAAATATTCTCAGACAGGCACAGCAGGGAGAATGAACCAGATATACCCATTGCCCAGGTTCAGCAGTTATTCACATATGACATTGTGCTTTCTCAATATCCATACTGATTTATCGACTTCATATTGAGACAAATCCCAGACATATTTCACTCATAAATATTTTACAATAGTATGTTGATATACAAGATAAGGGCTCTCAGCATGGTTCAGTGGGTTGGTCATTGCCCCGCACAGCAATAGGCCCTCAGTTTGATTCCTGGTCAGGGCACATACCTGGTTTGTGGACCAGGTCCTCAGTGCAGGATATGCAATAGGCAACTGATCCATTGATGTGACTCTAGCACATCAATGTTTCTCTCCCTTCCTATCTTCCTCCCTTCCTCTCTCTCTAAAAATAAATAAATAAAATCTTTAAAATATAAGGGCTGTTTTGAAAACAATCACAATATCATTATCATACCTAAAATATACTGCCATTCCTCATAAATATTATAAATATGTTATTAGTAGCTTTAAATTGGGCAAATTCTGTAAATCCTGTTGTGATTTCTTTTGTGTTCTGTTTTTAAGGTGGAACTTAACTTCTTGTGGAACAAGTGTTGCCAGCTCAGAATGCAGTGAGGAGCTGTTTTCATCAGTTTCTGTTGGAGATCAAGATGATTGCTATTCCTTGTTAGATGATCAAGACTTCACTTCTTTTGATTTATTCCCCGAGGGGAGTGTGTGCAGTGATGTCTCTTCCTCTATTAGCACATACTGGGATTGGTCGGACAGCGAGTTTGAGTGGCAGGTAGATTTTGTTTTTCTTATATTGCCATCGTTACTTCCTAAGTAGTGTGAATTTCAATTTTGGTATTTTCATTTCTGCCTGAAAGCAAACTTGTCTTGTATTTATCTGTTCCTACAGATACTCTGACATTAAGAATTAGATGGAATATGTAGCCTTTATTTCTGCTAATGTATCTTTTAGGCTTCTTATGCTACTAATATTCTTTTTAGATTTTCAAGTAACTTAATGCTTGTAAAATGTTCCAATTATTATGTATCATCAGTACCTTCCTATGCATGATTCTAAGGAAATTTACTCTTTCTACATTATGATAAATAGTTTTCATATCCTTATAGGCACAGTATCCTTATGTCAGGGTCATTTTATATGTTTAACATTACAAACCACTACTATAAATACATAATTTTGAGTCCTGATATCAGAAATATCACTTCTCATTTTGTACTTTCTTTGTGTATAGAGATATTTTTCTGGTGATAGTGTTTTTTCTTCTTGTGATATGTATATCATATAAAATGGCTTGTGGCAAATTGTGTGGAAATGCTGCCTGATAGTGAATGCAGTCTATCAGAAAACATAGATCATGTTATTGCAACATCCATCTTCTGATTGTAAAAGTAACATTTAAAGAAGCTTTCCTGTATTTAGCAAACGTTATATTCAACAGATACATGAATGCTTGATGTGTTTGAGAGCCATCAAAATACTTAAAGTTATATTCCAAAGAAGAACTAAATATTACCTTATTTCAAACAATTTTTAGTTAAAATAATCTAGAATGACATAAAATGAAAACTAAGAGTTTCCAAGCCCCACTCTGCTGTGGTTAGCATTCTTGTAGCTACAAGCACATTTGCATAGCATTAAGTCATACTTCAGCCACTGTTTGGCCCTGTGCTTCTTTCAACTAATATATCTCATTTGTTCTGATAGCCGCATCATAAGTTCTCTAATAATAGTTATTTAGATTGGTTTCAACTTTTTCTTATTATAAATAATGCTACACTGAAATTTGAGAGGTTTTAAAGAGGAAAGAAATAATCCATTTTATGTTAAACATAAACATAAATGAAGAGTTTATCATCTATATTTTTATGTTATACATTCAAAGGTTTCCCTTTTATGTGTAAATATTTGGATAAAATTATATTTTTTAAACTTTAAAACATTGAGATAAAATTGAACATTTAAATAACTTTATAATGTGTTATTCAGCAATTTTTAATATATTCACAATGCTGTGCATCTATCACTACTAATTCCAGGACATTTCTATTACCCCAAAAAGAAATTCATACCTGTTAAGAGACAGTCTCAATGTCCCCCACACCCATTACCTAGCAATCACTGATCTATTTTCTCTATGGATTTGCCTTTCTGGACATTTCATATAAATGGACTCATACGTAGCCTTTTGTTTTAGAATTAATTTACTGTGTGTTTTCAAGGTTCATCCATGTTGTAGCATGTAACAGTACTCCATTCCTGTCTTAGCTCAAGTTACTATAACAAATACCATAGTCTGGGTGACTTAAACAACAAACATTCATTTCTACAGTACTGGAAGCTAGAAGTCTGAGATCAGAATGCAAGCATGGTCAGGTTCTAGTGAGGGCCCTCATCTGGTTTGCAGATGGTTGTCTTTTGCTGTATCTTTAGAGTGGGGGTTGTGGGAGAGATGTGGTTTCTTTCTCCCCTTATAAAGTCACCAGTCCCATCATGGGGCTCTACCCTCATGAATTGTATAAACCTAGTTACCTTCCAAACCCCACCTTCAAATATCATCACATTGGGGTCTAGAGCTTCAAGATACAGTTTTTGAGGAGGAGGCACACACTCACTCGGTCAGTAGGAATTTTATTCCAAGGCTGAATAGTCCGTTGATTGTATGGATACACCACATGTGGTTTACTTATTTGTCACCTGATAGACATTTGAGTTGTTTCTTGTTTCGGGCTGCTATGAACATTCAGTTATAATTTATTATATGGTTGTATATTTTTAATTCTCAAGATATACACTGAGAAGTGGAATTGCTGGGTCATGTGATAACTTTATGTTTAACTTTTTGAGGAACTGACAAAATGTTTTCCAAAGTAACTGTATACAGTTTTACATTTCCACAAGTGATATAGTCATACCCCACTTGACAGGGATAAGTTTTGAGAGATGCATTGTTAGGTGATTTTGTTGTGTGGACATCACGGAGTGCACTTACACAAGCCTAGATGTTATAGTCTTCCACATACCCAGGCTGTATGGTATGGCACTTTCCTCCTTATGCTACAAGCCTCCACAGTATGTTACTTCATAAAAACACAGATTAAACCCAGTACAGAGAAAATGATATAATCAAAAGTTGTGATAAACAAGATGTATGAGGCTGCTGCTGGAGTAACATGGCACACTCTTTTACAGAATTTCTTTTTTAAATCTTCACATGAGAATATGTTTATTGATTTTAGTGTGGTGGAGCGGGGAGAGAAACACTGATTGGTTGCCTCCTGTATGTCCCCTGATGAGATTGAACCTAAAACCTAGGTATGTGCCCTGATGGGGAATCAAGCATGCAGCCTTTAGGTGTATGGGATAACGCTCCAACCAACTGACTCACTTGGCCAGGGCTACAGGAAACTTTTTCTAATGAGTAGAAAGTATACCATACAATAATGATAAAGTAATAAAAGTACAGTATAGTAAGTACATAAAACAGGAACAGTCATTTATTATCAAGTATTATATACCATACATAATTCTATGTGCTATACTTTTATACCAGTGAAAGTGCAGTAGGTTTGTCGCCATTAGCATCACAATAAACACATGAATAATGTGTTGTGCTTTGATGTTATGACTGCTAAGACATGACTAGGTAATAGGAATTTTTCAATTCTATTATAATCTCATGGGACCACCTTCATATATGTGGTCTGTTGTTGACTGGAAGTAATGCAGTGCATGACTGTATGAAAGTTAGGATTTCTCCACATCCTTGGAGATAGCACTTGGTACTGTCTCTTTTGGTATAGCCATCCTACTGCTTATAAAGTGGTATTTCATTGAGCTTTTGATTTGCATTTCCTTAATGACAAATGATGTTGAGCATCCTTTCATGTGTTTATTGACCATTTGTACATCTTTGAAAAAATATCTGTTCAACCCTCTACCCATTTTTAAGTTGTATTATTCATATTTTATTGTTGAATTGTAAGAGTTCTTTATATCTGATGGCTACTAGACCCTTATTGTATATAGGATTTGCAAAAATGTTTCCCATTCTGTATATTGTCTTTTCACCTGATAGTGTCTGTTCACTTGGTAAGTGTCCCTTGACACACAAAAAAGTTTTAAACTTTTTTATTGAATTTATTGGGGTGACATTGATTAATAAAACCATGAAGATTTAGTTAGGTCTTGGATCCATTTTTAGTTGCTTTTTGTATATGGTGTGACATCGGGGTTCAAATTCATTCTTTTGCATGTAGATATCCAGTTGTCCCAGCACCATTTGTTGAAAAGGCTATATTCTTTCCTTGTCAAATGGTTTTGGTACCTTTGTGGAAAATGAATTGGTCATAGATGTATAGGTTTAGTTCTGGACTCTCAGTTCTATTCAGTTGAGATATACTTCTATATATCCTAATGCCTGTACTACACTGTTTTTAATTTCCCTGGCTTTGTAGTAAGGTTTGAAATCAGGAAGTTTGAGTTTTTCCACTTTGTTGTTCTTTAGCAAGATTGTTTTAACTATTTGGGGTCCCTTTTGCAACTTCTTATGAATATTAGGATTAGATTGTCCATTTCTTCAAAAAAGGCAGTCTGAATTTTGATAAGAATTGCATTGAATCTATAGATTGATTTGGGGAGTATTGCCATCTTAACAGTGTTAAATATTCTAGTCTGTGGACATGGGATGGAATATCTTTATTTATTTAGGTCCTCTTTAGTTTCTTTCAGTGATGTTTTGTAGTTTTCAATGTCCAAGTCTTGTACTTCCTTGGCCCAGTTTATTCCTAAATATTTCCTTAGTTTGCTGCAGTTGTAAATCCTGCAACTTTGCTGAACTTACTTGTTAGCTTAATAATAGTTTATTTTTTTTCTCTATGGATTCTTTAGAATTTTCTGTATTTAAGATCATGTCTTTTGTGGATAGAGATAGTTTTTCTTCTTTCTTTCGAATCTGGACAGTTTTTTTTCTTGCTTGATTGCTGTGGCTAGATCTCTAGTACATTGTCGAATACAAGTGGCAAAAGCAGGTATCCTTTTCTTTTTTCTAATCTTAGGGGAAAAGCTTTCAATCATTTTTCTCACCATTGAGTACAATGTTGGCTGTAGATTTTTCATAAATGCCCTTTAACATTTTGAGAGATTTCCCTTTTGTTCCTAGTTTGTTCAGTGTTTTTATCTGAAAGAGTATTAGATTTTTTTCTAATGCTATTTTGCATCTATAGAGATGATTATGCAGTTTATCTCCTTCATTTTGTTAATATAATATACAATATTGAATGACTTTTGTATGACTCACCTTGCATTCCTGGAATTAATCTTAATTGGTCATGGTATATAAACCTTTAAATATGCTTCTGGGTGTTGTTTTTAGTATTTCATTGAGGATTTTTACATTTGTATCCATAAGGGATATTGGTCTGTAGTTTTCTTCTTTTTTAAACGATTTTATTTATTTACTATTAGAGAGAGGGGAAGGGAAGGAGAAAGAGAGGGAGAGAAACATCAAAGTGTGAGAGATACATTGATTGGTTGCCTCTCACATGCCCCCACAACTGGGGACCTGGCCCACAACCCAGGCATGTGCCCTGACTGGGAGTTGAACCAGTGACCTTTTGGTTTCACAGGCCAATGCTCAGTCCACTGAGCCACACCAGCTAGGGCAGGTCTGAAGTTTTCTTGTGATTGTATGGCTTTGGCCTCATAAAATGAGTTATGAAGTGTCTCTAATAAGATTTTCTCATTTAACATATACATTTTTTTCATGATCTTCATAATGGTTCTTTTAATAACTACATAATATTTCTGGTACTAGATGTGCCAGAATTTGTGAAACCATTCCCTAGGGGACATATGGAATATGTTGTCCAGATCTCCCAACACCATTTGTTGAAGAGGCTATTTTTACTCCTTTTTATGCTTCTGCCCCCTTTGTCGAATATTAATTAACCACAGAGACATGGGTTTATTTCTTTGCTCTCCATTCTGTGCCATTGGTCTGTGTGTCTGTTCTTATGCCAGTATCAGGTATTGTGATCCCTCCTACTTTGTTCTTCTTTCTCAAAATTGCTGCAGCTATTCAGGGCCATTTGTGATACCATATAAATTTTTGAAATGTTTGTTCTATGTCTGTGAAACATGTCATTGGTATTTTAATAGGGATTGTGTTGAATCTATAAATTGCTTTGGGTAATATGAACATTGTAATTATGTTAATTCTTCCAATCCATGAGCATGGTACATTCTTCCATTCGTTTGTGTCTTCCTTAATTTCTTTTTTCAGTGTTGTATAGTTTTCTGAGTACAGGTCTTTTGTCTCCTTGGTTAGGTTTATTCCCAGGTACTTTCTTTTTCTTGTTGTTATATCAAATGGGATTTTTTTTCCTGATTTGTTTGTGATATTTCATTGTTGCTGTACAAAAATGCCTTTGATTTCTGAATATTGACTTTGTATCCTGCTGTTTTGCCAAATTCATTTATTAGGTCGAATAGTTTTTTGGTGAAGTCTATAGTATTTTCTATGAACACTATCATGTCATCTACAAACAATGACAGTTTTGGTTCCTCCTTTCCTATTTATGCTGCTGAGGTCCTCACTAAGTTCCTTGAGCATCCTTATAACCAGTGTTTTGAACTCTGCATCTGATAGATTGCTTATCTCCATTTCATTTCTTTCTTTTTTTTTTTTTTGAGTTTTGATTGGGCTATGTTTCTTTGTCTCCTCATTTTGGCAGCCTACCTGTGTTTGTTTCTATGTATTGGGTAGAGCTGCTTTGACTCTGTGTCTTTGTAGTGTGGCCTAATGTAGTAAGTGTCCTATAAGGCCCAGTGGCACAGCCTCCCCTATCACCCAAGCTGGGTACTCAATGTGTGCCCTTTGTGTGGGCTGAGTATACCCTCCTCTTGTAGTTGAGCCTTGGTTGCTGTTGTCAGATCTGTGGGAGGGATTTACCCAGGCCAGTCAGCTGCAAGGATTGGCTGTGACCACTGACCACCCACATCTGCCCTCCATAGAGGATCAGCTGTGCAGGGGCAGGGTGGTGGGGCTCCAGTGTAGCCTGTAGCTGTCCACTGGGTGTGCTGGTCCTGGAGTTTCCCAGGTGGTGCAGGCCAAAGTCAGCCCACACTTGTGTTTTCCCTGGGCCATCCTGCCTAAGCTGTAAAGCAATCGGTGAGGGCCGCTACTTGTGCTGGGCTTGGAGATTCCCAAGCAAAGCCAATTTTGAGTGTTACCTGACTGCTGTTAGGGCTTGCTGGAGCCAGCTGTTGCTTGTTAGATAGGATTTATAAGCCAAGAGGAGTCATTCATATGGAAAAGCAGCATGGGTGGGCTCATAAGTTGGGTGGGGTGGACTCTCTGGGGATCTCCAAGATGGGACACATAGTGTTAGCCATGTTGATGGAGTCTCAGATACGGCACAAGCCTACCAGTTCTGTGGGTGGAGGGTTCAGCAAAGGGACAATGACCTGTGCTTGCCCTGGTGCCAGACACTTCAGTTTCTCCCTATATACTTACTGGTGCCCTTTAAGCTGCCATCCCTGGTGCTTGAGCTCAGAGGGAGTGAGTCTGAGTAGGTGAGTCTGTGTGTGGGTTCCCCAAGAGGAACTGTTTCAGGCTCCAGCAGCCTCTTCCACTGACTCAATACCCACTGGTTCTCACAGCCAGAAGTTGTGGGGACTTACCTTCCTGGCTGGGGGCCTGGTGTGGGTCAGGGACTCCTCCCTCCTGAGATATCCCTCCTGAATTTTATCCTCATGGCCAGCCTGTTCCATATCTGCATCCCTTCTACCAGTGTAAATGGTTATGTTTTTTTTTTTCAATTCTGTAGTTGTCAGACTTCTATTCAACTCAGTTTCTGATGATCCTATGTGATCTTTCTACATTTTAGTTGTAATTTTGATGTGGTTGTACGAAGAGATAAGCCATTGTCTGCCTACGTTGCTATCTTGCCCAGAAGCCCAGTGCCTCATTTTTTTAAGCTCACACTTGTACTTTACAATCAGACTACAAGGATTCTTAATAAAATGCAATTGGGGTAATTCAGAGAAACATTTTCCTGCTTATTTCATGTGATTTATTTAGAGTTCTTATAATGTTGCAAAGTGACAAGTATTTTTTAATTGCTGACCTTTTCGGTCATTTCATGAGGAGTTACAGTGGGGAACTGACTTCAGTCATTCACTGTTAATGTGCATGACTGACTAGAACACTGGAACAAAAATCAGGCCTGCCTCAGTAATGTGTTTTTCCACTATGAAATTGGAGTACAGGTACTCTGTTGCCATGAATATTTGCTAGTTAAATATACTGAAAGGTTTAAAATGCTCTCTGTTTTTATAGGACCGCCTAATGATGGCAGTAAATTATCCAAGAAGTTAATTACAAATTATGTGTTAGGATTAATATAGACTAAAAATTGTTGACTGTAGTTTGAAAATTCATGTTACTACTCTTTTGATTAAAAACTACTTTTGTTTAAATCTTTCTTTTAAGGAGATGTTTCAGTTACTACTAAAGTAAATATAAATGATTCATAGATTCTGGGAAGATAATACTAACTACTTAATAAGGCAGGATTTTCACCTTAGAATGAAATATCATCTTAGTATTAGAAATAGCTTCAAAGCATTTTGCTTTGTTGATCATTTTCTTTGATATATATAGTAGTCTTAGAACTTGAGAAATTATTTTATTGTTGAGCAGAAAAGCATAGAAAATTTAAAGAGTAATTCAGCTGACATACTTGAAACCTAAAGATGCAATTCGAAATTATGTATCAGCTGTCACAGAAATGAACTTATTCATAAAATTTTGCTGCATGCTGCAGAAAATACAGAAGAGGTTTGACTTAATTCTCTCTTTGTCACAATTACTGATTATAATAGAAATATACTTGATATTGTTGCCTGTGGAAAATATGGGATCAGAAATATTAAGCACTTTATCCTGAAATACTTAATATATTATTAGTTATAAAATGGAAAATTGCTTCTCTAATGAATATACAGGAGCCCATACAATTAATTGTCATGTACATCTGCTGCTCTCATCCCATATCTCCAATTGACTACTTTTCCACTTCGATGACCTTATTGTTTAATGCTAACCTATTATCTGATGCTGAGTCCTTGATCAGTAATGAAATGTCCAATAGTGTTTCTATGGGGAAAAATAGACTCTGCTTTGTGACATGTCTTAGAGTGTAGTGCAAAAAGAGTATTATCATTTCAAAGGACGCTTGTACTTGCCTCTTTCATTTTTACTGCAAATTCTCCATATCCCAAATTTCATTCTTCTCTCATTCCCAAAACTTGCAAGGCAAGATGTCCTTGCATAGCCAAAAGTGCTGGTCTTGTGTCCTACTTTGGATATTTCCAACAACTGTGTGACTCTCTTTGGGTATCACTTTTCCTTATTTTTAAAATGAGTGTGTTAGACTGAAAGATCTATAACATTGCTTCAGGTTTTTCTCTAAAAATTGATTTGTTTAAGTGCATTACCCTGGATGGGTTGTGTGACTGTAATGTTGCCAGCTTTCTTCTGGTCTCACGTCGGCCATGCATTACCCTTATCCATTCAGTTATAAACAACCTTGTAAATAGTTTTTATTCAAATTTTTTCTGTTCTCATTTGTCTTTCTATTTTTGCTTATGTTAGTCCAGGCCTAGATCAAATCAGAGCTCTATTTCCAGTCTTTCCTCGCTCTATTGTGACCCCACACTGCTTTTTAGCTCATCTTCCCTTAAGTTACTTCTACTTAGGAAGTGTCATTGGCTTACTTCCACATATCATGTAAGTTTTTTTTTTGTTAGCTTTCAAATCCATAGCAAGATTGTTTATTTTAATCATATTGTTTTCTTTAACTTAATTCTGTTTTCCCATCTGTTTTACTAAATTATTCTCCTTACCTGAGTGCCTTTTCCTTACCCCCTTCTGCCATTCTGAGATACTACCTTGTAAAATTTAACCCAGCCACTTTAGTAACATATGACATTCTCTGAGGGTTTGTGCTACCTTTTTAAGGATGCAAAACCATGGCAAGAGATATAAAAGGCAAAATATGCCTGTTTATTGAGTGTCACCTATGTGCCAGACATCTTATCTAATTGAAACCTTTCAACAATCCTTTGAGGTGAATGGCATTAACCATAATTTCCACTGAAGATTTTGAGGCTCAGAGAAGTGAACTAACCTCTAGAAGATCAAACGGCTAGGCAGTGGAGCTGGGATTTGAACTCCATTTGGGATCTTTTTACTTCTCTCTAAAAAAGTGGACAAAGAATCATTAGTTGTTGTCTTTACACCCCCTCCCCTGCAGCAAATACATAAACTTAATTAAAGACACAGATTTAAGTGCTTAACATAATCTGGCACCTAGCATATATTTGCTGAAGATTTAGATGGAAATTTTTCTTAAATTTGGAGAGTATAGATATTTTGAGAGTTCCTTTCTCTACCTAATTTATCAAAGGAGCTTGAAGTAGAGGAGGCCTTTCATCTGATGAGTGTCTCATTTTCTTTTAGGAACCCTAGGGAGATCTTTAATAGCGTAATGTTGTGATTTAAAGTCTTTCAAAGAGAAAATAGTAAAGCATTTTCTTTCTTGACATTAAAAGCTGAAAAAGAGATGACATTCGCATGTTTGTTCCGTAATCATCCTTCTATGACAGTGACTAGATAACCTAACGGCTAAGGTTAAGAATTTAAGCAGCGTTGTTAATGAGATTTTGAAGGAAGTCATACAAATTGTTGGAAGTTACTTATGCACTTGGGTTCATCAATGACTGTCAGAGTGAAAATGTAGTTTTGAAGAGTATAGCTAACTTGGACAGTTTCCTTCTAAACACCATGGTCACTGTGCATAATGATCAACCCTATTTTTCTAGTTTCATTCTTGTTTTGTATGTGATTGACTCCCCAATGCCTGCCCCCTTGTAGCTCTCCTAAGCTTTAATCCCACACCTTCAACTCACTGCTACATCTTTCCACTGGTGACCTGTCATCTCAATCCTAACATTCATAACTTGCTAAATTATATAACTGTATGTTTATGTCATTGTATTATGTTCCTGAATATAAAGTTATTTTGTGAGGATCATGACTTACACTCCTTTGAATCTCCTGGACCCATTATAGTGCTGTGGGTACAATAGGAAGCCAAATACATGTGTTTACAATAATCTTCTTGGCAAAAATAGCTTTTCTCTTTTGGTAACTTCAAAAGCCCTAGTATCATCCAGAGTTGTTGTAATTGCAAAGTCTATAGGACCAAACAACAACAACGACAATATTCTGTTTTGTATCTTGTAAAAGCAAAAGCATTATCTTTGAAAACTGTTAGGTACATCTTGTATAAGAAAATGTTTTTTCTTTTTTGATGAATGACTTAAACAAATTTATTTAAAATTAAATCCATTCTGAGTTTTGAAGGTGATAGACATGTGTCTGTTAGTTTGATTGTGGTGATGGTTTCAAGGTGTATGCATGTGTCCAAACTCATTGAATTGTATATATTAAATATGTTATAGTTCTTTGTGTATTGGTTGTAAATCAATAAAACTTAAAAATTCATTCTCACTGGCTTTTAATCGTAATGCAAAGTTATAGCACATATTTTTGTTGTTCATCTCACTTTAAACCAATTTGACTTTCTTGTATTTCTCCTTTGCCTACACATTGTCTCTTACCTTTTTTCCCCTAATTTTTCTTTTATAATACTTCTGGACTTTAAAATGCTTTTGCTTTATATTAAGGGCATGTTTTAAATTATTTTAATTGTCTTGAGGTTGTTAATACTAAAGATTGGAGGACCAGGACCATGATTTATTTGTCTTTTTATTTGCAGTATGTCTAGCAGAGTGTCTGGCAAAGAACCAGGTAATGGCAGATCACGCAGGTCTCCTGAGATGGAGACCAGTGCTCCTTTTTCATTATACTGTGTGAGCCCTAGCCTACAGTTGCATTATGAATTAAAAATGTTAATGATGATTTACTCTCAAGTTAGCACTTTAACAAGACTAGATTATGATTTTAAGCTTTTGGAAACTATCATTGAATAAGTGACTTCATACAAAGAATATATTGATGCTGCTGCACTGTCTAAAATGGAACCGAATCAGAATTAATGTCTTCTGATTCTGTATTTGTCATTAGTCTTTTATTAAAATACAATAATTTTTAATAAATATAAAATATGTTGTGGTATTTAAAATGTATTATTAAAAATTTTTTGCTTTCTCTACCCCTTTCTCCTTATTTTTATAAAGTTACCAGGCAGTGACATTGCCAGTGGGAGTGACGTGCTTTCTGATGTCATACCCAGCATTCCAAGTTCACCTTGCCTGCTTCCTAAAAAGAAAAACAAGCACCGGAATTTAGATGAACTCCCTTGGAGTGCAATGACAAATGATGAGCAGGTAGAGATCTCAGCATTCTTAATTAAAAACATATATGTGGAGAATATGTGAAGCTCCATTTGCCTGTTTTAAAGTCACAGGGTAAATGTGGATTGCTTAGTAAATCTGAATTTGAGCTGTAACTAATTGTTTTATAGGGATCAAATATAATATTAAGTGCTTTGATGTTTAAAACATTATAAACGAGACACTAAACAATCAGGTTTGGGCATTGATCTTGTTTATTATAATTTTTCATCACACAGGTGGAATATATTGAGTATCTGAGTCGTAAAGTCAGTACTGAGATGGGTCTTCGGGAGCAACTAGATATTATTAAAATAATTGATCCTTCTGCTCAAATCTCTCCTACAGACAGTGAGTTTATTATTGAACTTAACTGCCTCACAGATGAAAAACTGAAGCAGGTATGAGAACATACAGATTGTTCAGCTAGTGAAAATAACATTGTTTTATAACACGTGTACTTAAATAATTGTATGTAAGTACATATATAATTAAGGCCAAAATCAATACTGGGAAATGTAATATTAGAAAACTATGGTAATATTTGAAAATACATGGTTTTAAGAGGTTTTATGTACATCTCGCCTGGCAGGACCCTTTTGGGATTATGTGGGCCTAGAACTTGCTTTTTAATTGTGTATGCTTTAAAACTTAAGTTCACCACATTAGGGATGGTTACACTAAAGTATAGATTTATTCTAACTCAGCTTACAAAAGACGGATTGACAGAATGAAAATACTGATTATTGAGAGGTATACTTGACCATCTGAACTGAAGTATTTGAGTAGTCTTATGGAATAACTGAGCTTGGCTAGGATAAAATGTAATTAATTTCCTTCTGTTATTCTGAAGTAGACATTTCCAGTATCTTCTAAATACAGTCTTTATTGCTGTGTTTTTGCTGGTACTTAGGTTCTACTTTTTAAAAATGTTTCACATTTATCATCATTCACAAAATATTTTTCTGATTTCAGTATTTCTCTCAACAGATATACTATAATTTTCTATATTCCAGCCCATTTTTCATTAGTATGGTAAATTGATTACTTGCATTTGAAGGCAGGTACAATGCACCCCTAGCTAAGATTTATGAAATGCCCTAATGTTAATTATAATTAGCAATTTACTTAAATTGTCTTTAGTGGAGACCTTTTTAAAAGTCTCATCTATTTTTTTAAAGATTTTATTTATTTATTTTAGAGAGATGGGGAAGGGAGGGAGAAAGAGAGGGGGTGAAACGTCAGTGTGTGGTTGCCTCTAGCACACCCCATATGACTGGGGACCTGGCCTGCAACCCAGGCATGTGCTCTGACTGGGAATCAAACCAGCAATGCTTTGATTCGCAAGCCCGTGCTCAATCCACTGAGCTACACCAGCCAGGGTCAAAGTCTCATCTATTTTATTTTATTGTTAGTCGTTCTCTCTGAGTGTTGTTATCCTATATTCCTAAATTCTGGAGGCCAGTAGCCTTCCATTTACTGATTATATTTTATGTGCTTTTAAAATGTGGCTCCATAATATGTATTCTAGAATTTTAAACACTGTTAAGAGGTTTCTTTTCATCCTTATTTCTTCCTATGTATATCTGTAATACTTTTGATAGTCTTTTAAGTACAACATTCTTTTTTTCTCCAGTGTTTTGAGGGTAAAATGTCAACTAACAACACTAACCAGTTTCTGTCTGCGTATTCCAAGGTGAGAAACTATATCAAGGAGCACAGCCCTCGCCAGCGGCCTGTGAGAGAGGCCTGGAAGAGAAGCAACTTTAGTTGTGCAAGCACCAGTGGAGTGAGTGGTGCCAGTGCCAGTGCCAGCAGCAGCAGTGCCAGCATGGTCAGTTCTGCAAGCAGCAGTGGGTCCAGTGTTGGAAATTCTGCTTCAAACTCCAGTGCCAACATGAGTCGAGCACACAGTGACAGCAACTTATCTGCAAGTGCAGCAGAGCGGATTCGAGATTCAAAAGTAAAATGTCTAATCAATACGAAACTTTACCTTTCAATATTAACATTAGTACTTCCTCATATAACTTTTTTGAAGAGTTAACCTTACCCTGCTATCTAGATGCCTATGGGTTTTGGTTTTAATTGTTTTCTCTTTCATTTTTTTATGTATTATACATACGTAGATCTGTTTTATGTACAATATTTGGTTCTATCACATAATCAGGCCAAGACATTCTATTGGTAATATTCCCCAAAATAGATTCAGGTAAACTAGACCTTTGTGCACTTCATGGACTAGCAAAACTTGAGACTTCATTACTGATTTCAGTTTTGAGGCCATACACACAGTTTATAATAAACTGGGTTAAGGTGATAAAAGTGGGCTGAAAGAAACCACAGGATTCAGAACAGTTAAACCATGGATTTTGCTTGTATTAGAGCCACAATATGAACAGCAAATTGTGTATATGACATAGCTCTTTTATTGAGAGGAACTTCTCTGACAATGAACTTCCTGGCAATTGAATAAAGCCCTCTAGGCTGAGTACTTTGAAATGCTGCTGTGACCTGTAGCCATAGCATTCAGCTTTATCTTATTTTTGTGTGTATTTTAAGTAAGATACTTGATGGAAACAATGAATACATCTCAGCAATGTGATACTGACTGCAACTTACTACTGAGCAGATCTAACTATATTGCTGATGTTGTTCTCCATTTGCTCCTAAGAATGTTCTGTCTGTCTTGTGTGTGCTGAATGTTTTCTTAATGTTATAGTCTGAAATGTTTCTTCTTAACCCCTTTAAAAATGTGATAATACTTTTTCTAATTTCTGTCTACTGTTTTCACAGTTGAAAAAGTTTTATATAATATTATTGGGTATATAAAAATAGGAGATATTAATATAAGTATATGTGTGGCTTTGTGATGGCTAACAGGAGAGTTCAGTTTTTGCAGTGGTAACAGTGTGGAGCCAACTTAAGGATGATAAGGGTATCTTTATAACTCTTTGGAAACCAGTGGTGACTAAAAGATACACAGTGTTTCTTTCTCTGGCTTTTACCGAAATAACAGAACATAGCCAGCTTTGTTGGTTACCATGGGATTCCTCTGGATATGTGGTCATTCCTTTTTAGCATCAGTTCAGCAGTGACAAGGAATAGACTACCCACTGGGTTTCTAATAGTCTTTTAAGATAGTATTTGCGTACTATGGAAAATATGTGATTCTTTTCCAGTCAGAGTAAAAGTGCTCATGCTTTTGGATAAAAGGCATCTTAAAAGCATAAGCATTAGAGATTTTGGAAATATTCTCTACATTCCTATTCAGTATTGTTTAGTATGTGTTCACTCTGCACAGATACTAATGTACCTTAATTTGATATTTAAATCTTTGAAATGATTGGTTATCTATAACTAGTCAAAATGATCAAGTTTTAACCTTTCCTTATCAGAAGATTGGTCAAGTACTATAAAAATAGAATCTTGAAGAATCGTTTTCTAGTCTAAGCCAGTGGCTCACCTACTGGAACCAGGCTCATACTGCAGAGGAATTTGAACATCTCTAAAAATTCTGAAAATATAGAATTTGTTCCATAAAATACTTAGGGGTGGATATGCCAGAACTTAGCCTTACTAATTTAGAAGTTTTTATTTTGACAGAAGCGATCCAAGCAGCGGAAGTTACAGCAGAAGGCCTTACGCAAGAGGCAGCTGAAAGAGCAGAGGCAGGCTCGGAAGGAGCGGCTCAGTGGGCTCTTCCTTAACGAAGAAGTGCTGTCCTTGAAAGTGACTGAGGAAGACCATGAAGCAGATGTAGATGTTTTGATGTAATAAGGGTGAAGTTATCAGCACTCTTCCTAAGCATTAAAGCATTCTATTCTTACTTGTTTATGTGCCTCTTAACCAAACTTTTGGTTAGGGCTCTGCTGATATATTAACAATTTAGGCCAAACCCTGGCTGGTGTAGCTCAGTTGATTAAGTGCGGGCTGCGAACCAAAGGGTCGCAGGTTCGATTCCCAGTTAGGGCACATGCCTGGGTTGTGGGCCAGGTCCCCAGTGGGGGCCACATGAGAGCAACCACGCATTGATGTTTCTCTCTCTCTCTCTCTCCCCCCCTTCCCCTCTCTAAAAATAAATAAAATCTTTAAAAAAATAATTTAGGCCAGTGGGTCTCAGCAGGTGGTCCCTGGACCAGCATCTTCGGCATCACTTGAGAATTTGTTAGAAATGCATACAATAGGGCCCCACTTCAGATGTAGTGAATCAGAAACCTTGGGGTGGGGGGAAGACCCAGCATTATGTTTCAACAAGCACCAACTTAATTCTGCCTTTCTTAAAAAATCTTCACTGAGGACATTTTATTGCAGAGAGAGGGTTGGGGGGAGAGAGGGAGAGAGAGAGAGAGAGAGAGAGAGAGAGAGAGAGAGAGAGAGAGAGAGAGAGAGAGGAAAAAAAACATTGATACATTGATGTGAGGTAGAAACATGGACTGGTTGCCTCTTGAAACACCCCAGTTGGGGATCAAACTCACAACCTGGGTATGTGCCCTGAGTGGGAATTGACTCACAACCTTTTGGTCCACAGGATGAAGCTCTAACCAACTGAGACACACCTGTTAGGACTGTGCACACTAGTTTTAAGAACCACTGTTAAGTAAATGTTTTGATTATTTAAACTTTAATGTGGTTAATGGGCTTTTTAAAATACTAGTACTTTTACAGTTAGGAAGATTTCAAGGTATTGATGACAAGTAGTTTATTGTGTTAGTATATATATGTACATGTGTAGAGATCATAATTCAGTTTCCTTAATGTTGTGATTTTTTATACTTTTTGTGAAGGGCCATGGCATAATTTTCAATTCCTAGGGGAGATCTTTTTTTATTTTAAGGTTGTGAGGAATGGAGTGTGGATTGCTGTTTACAGTAGTGCCTTCATTATATTTAGTACTATCTGTTTTCATTCATTATTATTAACTCAAAGACATAAAAACAGGTCCTACTATCTTTCTTCTTAGGTTTGTTTTTGCTTTTCACTTTATGTACATTTAGAATCCTTTCTGTAAGTAATGACTACTGAGGAAGTGATGTTACTAATTGAATTTTAGAATTGATGCTATGTTGATTAATATTCAAATGTGAAAGCAGTCAAACAAGACAACCCATTGTACTTTTTCACTGCTTTCTGAAGTTTTAAGCTGTGAAAATGTCTTTAAGGCAAAAAAAAATCTTAAGTTCTTTTTGTAGGTCATTTTTTTCCAGCACATTTCTAATTTTTAAATTTTTGGTATAATAGCTTCTGGCATATGAACAGGTTAATGTTCAAAACTAACTAAAGAAAACACTTACAGTTCTCCTAAGCTTCTGTATAAATCATTAGAAATACATAAAGCTGTGAGATAATAGGGAAAAAAACTTCGCTTGTTAGTTGTTAAAGTAGAACTAATTTTAAATGTGAAATCAGGAGTTTCTTTGGGTGCTCTCAAGGAGAGTTTTTTATGAACATTCAAAAGTAGTATGATTCCTTTTCTTCTACCACACATCTTTAATCATTCACATGGGTTAGAAGAAGAAGGAAACTGATACTACTGACAATCAAGCCACTTTCTGACTTTCATAATTTTCATTTTATTGTGGATAACTTGGATGGTAATCATGATACTATAGGAGTTGTAGTTAGGTTGATGGGAATGTCTACTTTTTTAAAAACTTTTTATTCATATCAAGGAATTTGTAAAGATAAAGAGTATTGACTTAAATTCTTAATTTAAAATTCTTTATCTAAATATAAAGGTGTAACCTTTGCTTACAGTCATGTGTTTTGAAAATTTGATTTCATTGTGGATCCTTGAAGGTTAAAGAATTGAAACTGAGGATAAAAATTGTTATGTTGAAACTTTGCTGAGGTCTGTAACATATGGAAGACCATTAAATTGATACTTAAATTTTACTAAAATAAAAGTTTATATGTGTATGTGATTATTAGTTGGAGTAGTCCTTCTGACTTTCCCCTTACCCTGTCTTTGGTGCTCCTAACCAGCTTAGAGGCCCCAGAGAGAGTTTGGAGATAGATCCCAGAATACTGTTGAGGGAGATGGGGAGGCTCATCCTCATTGTGTTTTCCCTTTCAAGTATAGGGAGAGTAAATGGAAAGAAAAGCAATTATAGCTGAATCCTCTGTCTGCTCTTGTCAAAATCAAAATTTCTGTGAATGATTGTTCTCTTTACCTACTCTTCAAGGAAAACAGTCCCCTTTTGGAGACCATGGAGCAGAATTTATTCTATTTAATACTTGGAAACAGTTTACTTGACAGTGACCAGTACAAGGAAATCCTAAATAGGATTATCATGTAATAAGACTAATTCTTCTCTCCCAACCATCACATAGTCTTATTACCTTAGATTTAACTTAAGTAACTATTAAATAAGTTTACCAGAGTACCACAAAGCCAATTTTAAAAGTACATGAAGTTTTGAGAGTTCATAGTTAAGTATGGCATGATTTTTTTGTGTAAATCTGAATGAACTGTCTTTATGGTTCTGTAAATTAGAAATAGCCCATAAAGTTGGTTTGGAAGAGATTGTAATGCTTCCTCTGACTAAAAGAATAAAAATAAAACAATTTGAGATTGCTTATGATTGAGGATGGAGATACAAAGTCTTTCTCTATCCCCCTTCAAAAAAAAACCATTAGAAAAAGACAAAAAGTTCTCTTACTTTAGTCATGTAGATAATTCAAGTTTGAATTATTTCTTTTTTGGAATAAGTAGTAACTTATTCAATCTGGTATATCTTTGAGTTCAATTTAAAACAAACACAATTCAGTTTTTTTTCTTTCTAAATATAAGCCCTAAGTAACCAATTAGTAAAAATGTGAGATTTATTTGCTCCAATGTCAATTCTCCTGCTTTAAAATAAGCTTTGTTAATGGAGAGCGTGATGAAGTTCTCTCAGAGTTATCCAGAGACATTTTATTAGAGCTCTTGTGTGTATGTCAATTATATGTCAATAAAACTGAACAAAAGAGATATCATGGAAGTCTGTGAGTCCCCACCTCACCTTTTTAAAGTATGAGCCTTGAGTTAAACAAAATGGCATGTTTTTTTTTTTTTTTTGGCAGTTTTGCAATGGAATCAAAGTAAGGACAGTGTAATCAGTATAATGCATAGTGAGTGGAGTATAAAGGTCTAGTTCATTATGTCCCAATAAGACCTTAGAGCAAAATAACACTTTTTTTCCTTGAGACTTGTCTCATTTTTTGCTAGGCTGTCGTGGTTTTGTCCATTTCCTCAGTCCTTTGGGATAACCGAATATTGCTGAATTAATCCCAGAAACTGACTTGTAAGTTAATAACTTTATGGATTGGGTGGACATCTCATTTTTATAGAGTTTTTAAAAGTGCTAAATCCCCTCATAAATGAAAAATTCCAAGAAACAACAGTATAAGGGAATACAGATTCGGATGAGCTTTAAAAATTGAAATTTATCAAATGTGTTCATATTTATGCTAAAAATGTTATTACATGACAAATATAGAAGTCCGGTTTCCAGATTCTGTAGCAAAGATTTTTGTTTGTGGCTTAGTCCATATAGCCTTATGTGCCTTAAAGGTGAACTCTGTACTTCTTGTCAGTGTCAGGCTTTTCCAAACTAAAAAATAATGTAAATGTAGCAATTTGTTTTATAAAATGCTCATGCTATTGGATATCAGTAAGGAAAGCCATTAAATTGAACCAATCAATGTTAATAGAGAGTGTAAGAAAACAAAAACCTTCAGATTTTAAATTTCATTTGCCTAACTTTGTTTTGGCCCATCTTGGTCATTGAAGAACACTGAAAGTTATCTAAAGTATAGCTTAATGTATTCTTTTATTTTTTCTCTTGAAAAACATCACACGCCAGAATAGTGTTTAAAACCAGACAAACTCTTAGTATCTAGAAAGATAATTTTTAAGGCAAAAGTACTTCAAGAACAGATTTTATAGCATGTTGAGTCTCCTGTTAACTTTAGGGATTCTTCGCATTCATTTGTGTAATAAATAGCTGGAACACTCCTCTCCCCTTTAACAAATTACCTTTTAGCACTACTATCTTCAAGAAAAATTTTTGCTTGGAATTGGGAGGGAGTTACCTAAAGTCAGTGTATAGTTAGCGAGGGTTTATGGGAAAATTCCCAGTGGCATTCAAATAATAGTATTGGTGGTGAGCACACTGACGTTCAACATGTCTAAACTTAGAGGTAAATTTAATTATTTTCTTCCTAATGTTTTTTTTTATTTTTTACTCTATTTTATTGATTATGCTTCTATAGTTGTCCCAATTTTTATCCCCTTTATCCCCCTCCTCCTTGCACCCCATCACCCTCCAGCATTCCCTCCCACTTAGTTCATGTCCATGAGTCATACATATATGTTCTTTGGATTCTCCATTTCCTATAGTATTCTTAACCTCCCCCTGTCCATTTCATACCTACCATTTATGCTTCTTATTCCTTGTACCTTTTTTCTATTCTCCCCTGCCCCCCTCCCTGCTGATAACCCTCCATGTGATCTCCATTTCTGTGATTCTGTTCCCGTGCTAGTTGTTGGCTTACTTTTTCTTTTTCTTTTTGTTTTTTAGGTTCAGTTGTTGATAGTTGTGAGTTTGTTGTCATTTTACTGTTCATAGTTTTTGATCTTCTATTTAATAGATAAGTCCCTTTAACATTTCATATAATATGGGCTTGGTGATGATGAACTCCTTTATACTCTATCCAGCAAAACTATCATTTAGAATGGAAGGGCAGATGAAGTGCTCTCCAGATAAGGTAAAGTTAAATTTAATTCTTAAAAGGAGTATTAGTTAGAAAATAAGTGTTTGTATAACATGTACTGTGATAACTTTGGATTTAAGTCTTACAAAGTAAGATAAATTTTGTCTTTACAATGAAATTTTGCTAAGTAGGTAAGAAGCATCTGAGACAGATTTAAACCTGAGCTTCTCTGTCACTGTAGTAGCTGGAACATAGATCCTTAACATGCTTAATTCTTATTTCTTTGGAAAACAATTTACTTATCCCAAAATGCTTAGAAGGAGCTCAAATTCCTCTAATTAGCTGTCTATTAAGAGTAAGGAAGTTGCATGGTACAGCTGGAGATCTGAGTTGACTCACTAAAATTTTATTTTCATATTTTTTCTAATATTAAAATTATTTCAGCCTTCCTCACAATTATATTTTAAATTAAGATTATTAATGTTTTAACCTAGTTCACATTGTGATAAATTAATTTTTAATTTGCCATTCATATTTAACTCAGAAAAACTGGTTTGTTCTCAGATTTCAATGTGTACTATTTTTTTCTTTATTGTTAGGTTTCTGTGTTTCATCTTTGGTCAGTGGAATCTATGGAAATATGTGCTCTTTTCTGTGGTAAGGGATGAGAGTAGAAAAGAGGAGAATTGCTCTAATTATACATATGCATTTTGACTGTATAAAGGTAGCTGTAGACTTAATGTTTATAAATGATAAGTTAACATTTACATACTTTGAATTGTTCTAAGGAACAGTAGGCTGAAGCCATGGCTTGTTTTTTGGAGCTGCTTGCTCTTTAATGGTAGCTGACCAAGTGGATTTAAGTTGAAACTTGGAGTAGGTTATCTAGCTCATCCAGCTCATGCTTTTAGGAATAGAGCAGACCTTGGCTGTTCCCTGTTGTAGATCAATTTAATTTCCTTTTTAAGTACTCTAATTTAGATATAGGTATTATCCATTTTAAATCTTTGTGTTGGGAATTTAATAAGACTGTTGTCAAAAGCTATTAAAAATAAATGCAAGTATATGTAAAAATTTTCACAAATAGTTCAAAAATTTCCATTTTTTGGTTCAAAGGTTAGTTCTATAGCATCAAATATCGTAACCAAAGCAAGCAGGAAATCCACTCACTTGGAGACTCTTAAATGCTGTAATATATCAGATTGTTAACCAGTATTCCTTGCCTCGTGTTTGTGCTAAATGTATGATTATATTAATGCACTTTTGTATGTATAACTGTCTTCTCTACATTCTGTACTTACTATAGTGTACAAAAAAGCTGTTTTTCCTGAAGCTGTGAGGGAAAAACAATAGCTGCAACACAAGTTGTTTCTATTTTCAGTTCCTTCTTGTACTTGAAAGTGGTAGTTCAGTAGTTAAATCTAAATGAGTATGTTTGGTTGTAATTAAAACTGGCAGTGTGGCAGAACTGTCTTTTGAAACTGAATATCAGAATGAAAAGAGTTGTTTTGGTTATTAAGAACTCTTGTAATGTGTTAATTGTTTTTTTGTTTGTTTGTTTGTTTCTGGGGTGGGGGGAATGTACCACGATGTTTTTACAAACCCTATTGCTGTTGAATCCACTCCTTTTCATGTTCCTTCCCAGAACATTTTTCAAGAGAGAATTGCTCCCTTTTCTTTTGCTCACAGTTTGGTTAAGGCTGCATAAACTTTTGTTTTGTGAAAGCCCCAATTTTCCAAACTTGATTGGCAAGTCATTTTTTTCTGGAGAGATCAAATTTCTAGAGAGATTAGCATTCATAGTAAGTGAAAATTAGGTCCAACTTTTGTTTAAAAAATCAGATCTACTTTCCTTATATATTGATCTGGAATCTTTTAAAATTATAATTATATAAAAGAAGTATCTGTGAGCAGTTTTACATATAAATAGATACAGAAGCAATTCAGCTTTTCACAGCAATTTTATCTCTTGCCACTAGAGGGAGGTGTGGTTGCTCTCTCCTTCAGAAAATGTCTTAGCTGCTCTTCTGTTTTTAATTTTAGAGGTTGAAATCAGCCTCATTCTCAAAATTCCTTTTGTGATAGTAAATACGTTCATCTAGTAATCTAAGGTGAGTTAATTAAGCTTGTGTAACAAAGCCCAGTCTTATTCATGTTTTTCATAATCTTCAATTTTTAATAAATGTTAGATATTAAGTGAAACGTGTGTGTGTGTGTGTGTGTGTGTGTGTGTGTGTGTGTGTGTGTGTGTGTTAGGTATTTTAGAGCTGTGCTGTCCATTATGGTAATCACTAGGCACTTGTCACTGTTTAAATTAATTAAAATTTAAAATTTAGTTCTTTGGTCCCTTTAGCAACACTTCAAGTGCCAAATAGCCACGTATCGCAAGAAGCTACTTACTATATTGGGAACTTCAGAATACAGAACATTTCCATCATCAAAGAAAGTTCTGTTGGACAGTACTGATTCTAGAGATTTGATGGTTTACATAGTGACTGTTGCCATTTTACCAATGAAAAGTAATCAGGGGCTCAAAACTGCGGCCCATAATTAACTGTCGTAGGTAACTGATGAGAGAGGGACAGCAAGCTATATCAAAGAAATGTCAATTTATGGATCATCTCTCAGAGTGTTTCTTTATTCTTGTGATGTGAGAACCTTAATAGAATCACTGTTACTTGGGTCTGACAATACCCTGCCCTGTCACTATCAGTGTGGGTCTTATGGTAAGTGGGATGTTTATATTACATTAGTCATGTTTCTTAGTAATAGGTTGATAATACTAGATTGAGGTAAATTTCCTCTTTGTAATGGTGAAATAACATTTTGAACATTCCAGTTTATTCATTTGATTATCAGAATCCTATTGTATGCTTATTTTTCTCTTAAAAGAAGCAAGAAATACTTCCTGCTTCGTCATAAAAATTTTTTCAAGTAGGACAATAAAATGGATCCCCACATACCCACATCCACTTTAGCTCTTCTCTCATGGCCAATCGGGTTTCTTTTACCCTGTCACCCATTCACCTTATCTAAACTCCTGATGATACTAAAGCTAAATCCAGGTGACATATATAATTTTAAAATATTTCAGTATCAGATTTCTAAAAATAAGCACACTTTTGTTTTATACTTACCTATGGTATCATCATCATACTTCCATAAATAAAATGATTCCTTATATTAAATATGTGTTGTACTTACTTGGCTTGGAATCAAAACCTAATCATTAGACTTATTAATTTTCACAATCACTCTGAATTTGTTAGCAGTACATTAGAATAATTATATTATTGCTTGATGAGACCTGATGATGTGTCTTGAGCACATTTTCATTGAAAGTAAAATATCTATTGCTTTTTAAAACAAATTCCAGTAATTTTCTTTACTATGTTGTTATTAAAGTCATGGTCTAATTTCAGTAGCAGGCAGGAATGAGAGAAGTAACTGTTCAAGATAAGTTGAATGAAGTATTTGCTGTCTCGCCTACCTCTGATTCCAACTTTTAATTAATTTTTAGCCAAAATTGGCCCACATGGTAAGGATTTGAATACCTAGTATTTATAAGGAGTTTTTCAGAGGTATATGGACAGATATAAATAAAAATATTATTTTATTTTATTTTTAAAAATATTTTATTTCTTTATTTTTAGAGAGAGGGGACGGGAAGGAGAAAGAGAGGGAGAGAAACATCAATGTGTGGTTGCACATGGCCCCCACCGGGGACCTGGCCTGCAACCCAGGCATGTGCCCTGACTGGGAATCGAACTGCAACCCTTTGGTTCACAGCCCGCGCTCAATCCACTGAGCTACACCAGCCAGGGTTACTCTTTTATTTTTTTAGAAATTAAGTTTAGGAAATCTGTTTTAATAGATGTGACTGAGACTATTGCTTTTGGTTTCATATTTTAACTTACTGAAAGTTTGAAAGCTTGGAAGGTTGTTTAGCTTGGTGGTTGTCAAACTTGAGTGTGAATCAGAATCTCCTAAGGACTTGTTAAAACACAGATAGCCAGGTCTCACTTCCAGAATTAGTCTGGGGTGGGGCCTGAGAATTTGAATATTTAACAAGCTTCTAGATGATGTTGATGCTACTGGTCCAGTGAACACACAGAGAACCGCTGGTGTATCTTCTTTTTTCCCTGCCTGCATTTTACACATGAGGAAATTTACAGTAACAGGAAAGTGACTTCTTTGCCCTAAACTGGTGAGTTACATAGCCAAATCAGAATCCAAATCTTAAGGTTCCTTAATCACACTGCAGGTTTAGTGCTTTCCCTATTGTGCATGTGTCTCCTTCAGACCACTTGCCTTCAGGTGATTCTTCTGAGTCTTCTCTGAACATTTGAGTTTTCTTGGTAGTGGTAAATTATCTGCCTAGATGAGAAGTTTCTAAATTGTAGTCTGGGGATTAAAATTATTGGCAAAAACTTTTTTGCCTGCTGATGTATTTTTCCAGGGAGGGCTCCATCTCTTTTTATCAAGTTCTTAAATGACTTTTCTTCGTCCTAATCGCTAAAAGGACTCTGTTGTTTTAAGGGCAATTGTGCTTTTTGGAAATAACCAAGGATCATTTGGAGACTGGTGGTTAATGTAGGTGAGAAAGCTAGAAATCACTACATTAGGTAAGTAAGGTGTGATTTTACATGTGGTTAGACTGTTTTTCTTTTGTGGCCTAAAAACTAGTTATGAAATATATATATATATATTAAAGGAAAGAATTCCAGAAATATTTTGGGCAGTGACAGCATCACTGGACTAGGTGTATTATGATAACATGGAATGAGGATGTTATTAATTTGGATGTATTGGCTTACTGATTATAAAGTCTTCATTATTTTATAATCATGACATGTGTTCTAGAGAAAAATCTTCCACTAATGTTTGAAGAATATTGGGTTAGATTTCATGAAATTGTTTGTGAAATCTGAGATAACAGAACTAGATGGTAATCTAAAAACTTGAAAAATGCAAAGACTTTTTGATTTAGTGGTCATTTAAACCAGTCTTTATTTTTGCAGATGAGAAGTTTGAGGCTAAGAGAGATGAAGTGCTTCATACAGGTCCTATGACTGAATGATGACAAATTCAGGACTAGAATCCAAGTCTCTGGAGCTATAAACTAGAGCTCTTTTTTCTGTATCACACTGCTTTATCTCATACTGCTGCTTTTCACGGTGGTTTGGGAGAAACCACCTTAAGAGTTTGGTATAAAGCAGTGGTTAAATTGTGGATCCCACACAAGCAAAATTAACATCACCTGAGAGCTTATAATAAATGCAGATTCTCAGGCCACATCACAGACCTATCGAATCAGAAATTCTGGGGGTGGGACCCAGCAACCTGTGTTTTAACAACCCATCCCAAAAGATTCTGATATACATTCAAGTTTCAGAGCCACTAGTATAGAATAAGGAATCTCTACTCTGGCTGAACATGAGAATCATCTGGGGACCTGTTAGAAAATAACGGTGCCTAAGCACTATCACCCTCAGTAACTGAGAAGTTAAAGTTAGATCTTAGAGATGAGGCCTGGGCATAAATTGTTTTATAATAAACACTTTGGAATAATTTTAGATTTGTAGAAAAGTTGTAAAGATAATAAAGAAAGTTCATGTATACACATTACCCCAGTACCCTAACATTAACATCTTATGTAAGTGTGGTACATTTGTCAAAACTAAGACATTAACATTGGTACATTACTAATAACTATGGACTTTATTCAGATTTTAGTTGTTTTTCTACTAATGCTTTTTTTTCTATTCCAGAATCCAATCCAGGATACCTCATTGCATTTTATCATCATGTCTTCTTAGCCTCCTCTGGTCTGTGACAGTTTCTGTCTTTCCTTGTTCATGATCTTGACAAATATTACAAGAATTGATCAGATATTTTGTGAAATGTCATCCCTCAATTTGGGTTTGTCTGATGTTTTCTTCACGATACACTGGGGTATTGAGATGTGAGGAGGATCACCACAGAATGGTGAGGTGCCATTCTTATCATCCTGAAAGCTACATACTGTCTTAATGTTAAGTATGACTTAATACTAGGTATGCTAACTTTGAGTACCTGGCTAAGGTAGCATGTGCCAGGCTCTTCATTGCAAAACTACTATTTTTCCCTTTCCATACTCTTGGGAAACAAGTCATTCAGTCCAGCCCACACTCAAGCAGGAAAGGGGAAGTAGGCTCCGCCTCTTAGAAAGTGAAGTATCTACACATATTATTGAGAATTCTCTATGGAAGATTTGCTTTTGCTTCATGTATTTATTTGATCATTTATATTAGTATTCATTCATGGGTATTTATTTTATGTTTTGGATTATAACCTAACACTATGTTGTTTATTATATTCAAATGTTTTCGGCTTTGGACATTGGGAACTTGTAAAGTTTGGCCAGTCTCCCTTACACCTATTCCTACTTTGAATTTTGAGCATTGTATTTTCTGGTACCAAATGATACTCCAGCACTAGAATCAGCATTTTTACAAGGATCTGGGAATCTTTTTACAAGCTGCTCAGGTGATTTTTATGCAGGATAAGTGTGGGAACTACTGATACTGAGAGTGAACCATATTCTTCTGTAAATCTCCTAATGCCATGATCACAAATATAATAAAGATTATATATTTAAAAATGTACTCATCTTTGATTCAGTCCTCCTTTTATTTTCATGTTCAGCCTTTTCATTAAAGCTGTTTTATCCTTGGAATCCAGAGCAGCACTATAAAAGCTTTAATTTACATAGGATCTTGTTAACATGCAGATTCTGACTCAGCAGGTCTAGGGTCAGAGTGTAAGATTCTGTAGTTTTAGCAGTTATTCGGTTGATATGAATGCTGTCGAAGCATGAACTACATTTTGAATACTGAGGGTCAGAACAAAATCCAGACAACTTAGGACACAAGAGCATCCATGGCCTGGTGGGCCCCAATCTACTTTCCACTGTGATCTTCCATGAATTTCTTCATTTACTCTACACTCAAACCAACCAGTTTACTCTATATTTGTAGTATCTGCCTTCTGATGTGGCCCTCAGGGATCATGGCCATGCAAGCCTTTGTTTAATCCACTTCCTTTGGGTGTGGGCTGGACATAGTGACTTACTTCTAACTCTTAGAATATAGCAGAAGTGAAGGAATGTCACTTTTGTAATTAAATTATAAAAGACTGACATTTGTCTTACTTGTACTCTCTCATCTTGGTGGCTCACTCTGATGAAGTAAGTTCTTATGTTGTGACATGCTCTGTGGAGTGGCCCAAATGGCAAGGAACTGAGGGACAACAGCCAGTGGTATAACAGCTCAGGAACTGAATCCTGCTAACAACTGTGAGTGAGTTGTGAAGTGGATCCTTCCCAATGGAGCTTTGAGATGACTGCAGCCTGGTGAGAGATCCTGAGCTCAAGCACCCATCTAAGTCTTGTACATATTCCTGACCCACAGAAACTGAGATAATCAAAGTGTATTGTTTTTTTCTTTTTTTAAAGTATTTTTATTGGTTATGCTATTACAGTTTTTCCAATTTCTCCCCCTTTATCCCTCCTCTGCCCTGCCCCCCAACCCTTCAGCATCCTCCCCTTACTTCATGTCCATGGGTTGTACATATAAGTTCTTTGAGTCTTCTGTTTCCTATACCATTTTTTTTATCTCACCCCATCTATTTTATGCCTACTAATTATTCTTCTTCACGATGCCTTTTCCCCCTATTCCTCCCCTCCACCTCCCCATGAAAATCCTTCCAAGTGATGTCCATTTCTCTGATTCTGTTCCTGTTCTAGTTGTTTGCTTAGTTTTTGTTTTCATTGGTTTTCTTTTAGGTTCATTTGTTGACAGTTGTGAGTTTGTTGTCATTTTACTGTTCATATTTTTTATCTTCTTTTTTTAGGTAAGTCCCTTTAATATTTCATATAGTAATGGCTTGGTGATGATGAATTTCTTTAACTTGACCTTATCTGGGAAACACTTTCTCTGCCTTTCCATTCTAAATGGTAGCTTTGCTACATAGAGTAATCTTGGATGTAGGTTCTTGCCTTTCATGACTTCAAATACTTTTTTCCAGCCTCTTCTTGCCAGCAGGGTTTGTTTTGGAAAATCAGTTGATAGCCTCAGGGGCACTCCTTTGTAGGTAACTCTCTCCTTTCCTTTTGCTTCCTTTAGGATTCTATCCTTATTTTTAATCTTGGGTAACTTAATGATGATGTGCCTCAGTGTGTTTCTCTTTGGGCCCAACTTCTTTGGGACTCTCCGGGCTTCCTCGAAGTCTATTTCCTTTGCCAGATCGGAGAAGTTTTCCTTCATTATTTGTTCAAATAAGTTTTCAGTTTCTTGCTGTTGTTCTTCTCCTTCTGGTACCCCTATATTTCAGATATTGGAATGTTTCAGGTTGTCCCAGAGGTCTGTAAGTCTCTCTTCACTTTTTCGAATTCTTGTTTCTTCATTCTGTTCCAGTTGGATGCTTATTTCTTCCTTTTGTTCCAAATCATCGCTTTGAGTCCTGGTTTCCTTCCCATCACTGTTGGTTCCCTGAATATTTTGCTTTATTTCATTCTGGGTATCTTTCATTTGTTTTTTCATTTTTTGACCAAGCTCGATCAGTTCTGTGAGCATTTTGATTACCAGGGCTTTAAATTCTCCATCAGATAGGTTGGCTATCTCCTCATTGCATAGTTCTCTTTCTGAAGTTTTGCTCTGTTCTTTCATTTGGGCCATATTTCTTTGTCTTGGTGCACCCGATAAGTTGTAAGGGGGCAGGGCAACCCTTTTTGCTGTGCTGCTGCACTGCCTGTGGGGGAGCGGCCAGAGAGGGAACAATGCAGCCCCTGTGCTCATCTCTAACACATTTTCCAATGGAGTCTTGTGTGAGACAGGGAGTTTTTCTCTCACCATGGCAACCCCTGCTGTAGTTCACAGTCAGTTCTGAGGCTCAGTTTCAAATTCAGCCAACCCTGCCTGCAGGTTCACCACCTCACCTGTTTTTCTGAGCTGGCCCACACAGTCCGCTACGTTACCAGTCTGCTTGTTCTGGTTGACATTTTCTTTAATTCCTTGGTTGTTAGAGTTCCATGCAATTTGATTTTCTGGCACTTCTGGTTGTTTATTGATTTTAGATAGGTTGTTATCCCCCTTTTGGTTGTGTGAGGAAGTGAAGAGTTTCTACCTCCGCCTCCATTTTGGCCGGAACTCCCTGTGTATTGTTTTAAGCTGGTAAATACCGGGATAAAATGTGCAGCAAAAGAGCAAAAGACAAATAATACATAATTTACTAAACATATTATGAAATGACTTCCAGTTACATTCTTATCAAGGAAAAGAACACTCAGATGCTGATTCCTCATTCAGTTAGCAGTGAAGGTTGGATGCCTACTATATGTGAGGCACTGTTACAACCTAGGAGATAAGTACTAAATAAGAAGTCACAGTCTGTTGCATCACACAGCTTACATCCTTTGGCATTGGTTTTCAGAATTTCACAAAAAAAGGAACCAAGATGCATTTCATTAAAGGACAGCTATAGTTAATGCCAAGAAAGTAAGTAGAAAATAACATAAAGAAGCTATTGTAAGCCCTGGCTGGTATGGTTCAGTGGATTGAGTGCCAGGCTGCAAAACAAGGTCACCAGTTCAGTTCCCCAGCAGAGCAAAACCCTGGTAGGGTTAAGGACAAGGTCCCCAGTTGGGGCTATCTGAGAGGCAGCCAATGATTCTCTCACACATCGATGTATCTCTCTTTCTCCCTCCCTTCCCTTCTTTCTAAATAAATCTTTAAAAAAGAAGCTATATGAAAAGTTTTCCCACATTGACATTTTTATCATTTTGCTACAGAGTAGTAGAAACTTCATTACAGACTGGCATAGGCCACATTTAGGCATTTTGAAAGTCCTAATTCTAGTACATTTTAAGGCAACCCCAATTCCTCTCTATTAGGGTATATTCTTCTAAGCAGTACTAAAATGGTCATTGTACCTTTACTTAGTTTCTATGCCATTCTGCCTTACAATTAGGGAGGTTTATTTGTTTTTTCCACTAGTTCTCATTTTCATTTTTATATCCCCATGGTTCCTTGCACATGTGCAAGGAACTGGCTGATTTAATAATAATAACTTTGTTAATCTGAGATTAGTGGAGATTTTAATGCAAATAGAGATATTTTTAAAAATCCAGGGACCACGGTTCTTCATTTTCTCTTGTTTTAAGACAATATTTATTGAAACCATGGATACTGTTTGTTTCTTTGAAAATCCTTGTTCCTTGCATGACCTAAAATGATTTAGGTGATGATAATACTACTTGTTAAGGTTACATGAAATACTGCATAGTAAGTTTATAAGTTCTAGTCATTGCAAAATGAGGCAAACCCATTTATAGACTGATGAAATGGTACTTTTTATTTATATAGTTTTATTTTTTAATTAAACTTATTGGAGTGATATTGGTTAATAAGATCGTATAAGATTCAAGTGTACATTTCTATGATACATGACCTGTATATTGTATTTTGTGCCCACCACCCACAATCAAATCATCTTCCATCGCCATATATTTGCCCTCATTTACCCTTTAATACCCCCCACACCTTTCCCTCTGGTACCACCATACTGTTGTCTGTGTCTGAGTTTCAGTTTTATATAGCACATGTGGGTGAAATTATATGGTTCTTAGCTTTCCCTGACTGACTTATTTCACTTAGCATAATATTCTCTAGGTCCCTTCATGTTGCAAATGGCAGTATTTCATCTTTTCTTATGACTGACTAGTATTCCATAGTAGATATGTACCACTTCTTTATGCAGTCCTCTATCAAAGGACACTTTGGTTGTCTCTATGTCTTCTTGGCCACCATGAATAATGCTGCAGTGAACATAGGGATCCTATATCTTTGCAAATAAATGTTTTCGAGGTTTTCAAGTAAATACCTGGCAGAAGGATTACTGGGTCATAAAGGTTCCTTTTACCCCACAACCTCTCAACACTTGTTATTACCTGTCTTGTTGATAATAGCCATTCTGACAGTAGTGAGGTGGTATCTCATGGTAATGTTGATTTGCATCTCCCTAAACGCTAGTGAGGTTGAACTTCTTTTCATATTATCTGTTGGCCATTTGTATGTCATTTTTGGAGAGGTGTCTGTTCAGGTCCTTTGCCTGTTTTTAATTAGATTGTTTGGTGTAAAGTTGTATGAGTTCTTTATATATTTTGGGTATTAAACCATTGTCAGAGCTGTTATTAGCAGATTTCTTCTCCCATTTGGTTGGTTACACTTTTGTTTTGTTGTTGGTTTATTTTGCTGTGCAGAAGCTTTTTAGTTTGATATAATCCCATTAATTTATTTTTGCCTTTACTTCCCTTGCCTTGGGGGGGTAAAATTCGTAAAGTGCTCTCTTAAGACCAAGGTCCCTAAGTTCAGTACCTTTCTTTTCTTCTATGTAATTTATTGTTTCAGATCTTATATTTAGGTCTTTGATCATTTTGAATTAATTTTTATATTTAGGGACTAACTGCATAGTTTTATTCTTTTGCATTTGGCTTTCCAATTTTCCCAGCACCATTTATTGAAGAGGCTTTCTCATCTCTATTGTATGTTTTTGGCTCTTTTGTCAAAAATTATTTGCCCATAAACATGTGGTTGTATATATATCTGGGCTCTCACTTTGGTTCCATTGGTCTGTTTGTCAGTTTCTCCACTAATACCATGCTGTTTTGATTATTGTAGCTGTGTAGTATAACTTGAAGTCAGATAGTGTGATAACTCTGGCTTTGTTCTTTTTTCTCAGGATTGCTTTGGCTATTCAGGGTCTTTTATGGTTTCATACAAATCTAATGCTTCATTCTATTTTGTTGAAAAGTGACATTGGGATTTTGATGGGGATCACATTAAATTTATATTGCTTTGTGTAATATGACCATTTTAACTATGAAGTTACCACAGACACCACAGAGATACAAAGGATCATACTAAAAGACTATACAAGACTACATGTCACTAAATTCAGTAACCTAGAAGAAATGGGTAAGTTCCTAGAAATTTATAACCTTCCTAGACTGAATCATGAAGAATTGGAAAATTTGAATAGACCAATTAACAGTGAGGAAATTGAAACACCATCAAAAAACTCCCCCAAAATAAAAGTCCAGGACCAGATGGCTTCACTAGTGGATTCTACCAAACTTCAAAGAAAATCTGACACCTGTTCTTCTTAATCTCTTCTAAAAAATTGAAGAGGCAATGCTTCCTAACACATTTTATTAGACCAACATAACTCTCATACCAAAACCTGGCAAGGATAACACACAAAAAGGAAAACTACAGACCAATATTTCTCAATAAAGGTGCAAAAATCCTAAGCAAAGTACTTAGCAAATTGAATACATCAATAAATAATAATACATCATGATCAAGTGTGGTTCATTCTAGAGGCACAAGGATGGTTTAGCATGTGCAAATCAGTCAATGCAATACACCAAATTAACAAAACAAAGGATAAAAATCATATAATCTTATCAATAGATGAAGAGAAAATTAATCATGATTATGATTAAAACACTCAATAAAATTGAGTATAGAAGGAAAGTATGTCAACATAATAAAGGCCATATATAACAAACCCTCAGCCAACATTATACTCAATGATGAAAAACTGAAAGCTTGTCTTGTAAAATCAGGAATAAGACAAGGATGTCCACTCTCACCACTCTTATTCAACATAGTTCTGGAAGTCCTACCCAGATCAATAAAGCAAGAGAAAGAAAGTGCACCCAGATTAGAAAGGAGGAAGTAGCCCTAGCTGGTGTAGTTCAGTGGATTGAGCATGGGCCTGTGAAGCAAAGGGTCACTGGTTCGATTTCCAGTCAGGGCACGTGCCTGGGTTGCAGGCCAGGTTCCTGGTGGGGGACACAGGAGAGGCAACCACACATTGATGTTTCTCTCCCACTCTTTCTCCTTCCCTTCCCCTCTCTCTAAAAATAAACAAATAAAATTAAATTTAAAAAAAAAGAAAGGAGGAAGTAAAACTAACAGTTTGCAGATGACACTCTTTGCAGATGACATGATTCTGTATATAGAAAATTCTAAAAACTCCATGAAAAAACTATTAGAAACAATAAAATATAATAAAGTTGTAGGATACAAAATCAATGTACAAAAATCCACTGCATTCCTGTATACTAACAAATTTCAGAAAAAGAAATGAAAAAACAATTCCTTTTGCAATTTCAACAAAAAGAATGTAAAACCTAGGAACAAACTTAAAGGATATGAAGTACCTATGTATTAAAAAACTTCAAAGCATTATTAAAAGAGATTGAAAATAACAATGAAACAGATATGCTGTGTTCATGGAATAGAATAATCAACACAGATAATTTTAATGTAATTCAATATATTGGGATGACATTGGTTAATAACAAAATTAACCAATTTTTTCAGGTGTACAATTTTATACTACAACATCTGTATACTGCATTGTGTGCTCACCACCCAGACTCTAGTCTTCTGTCACCATATATATTTGACTCCCTTTACCCTTCTCATCCTCTCCCAAACCCCACCTTAGCATTGGTAACCACTGTACTGTTGTCTGTGTCTATGACTGTGTTTGTTTTGTTCATTTTGTTGCTTTTTGTTTTATATCCCACATAGGAGTGAAATCATATGGTTCTCCTTTTCCATCAGACTTATTTCACTTAACATGATACTCTCAAGATCCACCCATGTTGTTACAAATGGCAATATTTCAGCTATTTATGGCTGAGTAGTAGTCCATTTGTGTGTGTACGTGTGTACACCAAATCTTTATCCTTTCATTTGTCTAAGGATACTTAGGTTGTTTCTATATCTTTGCTATTGTGAATAATGCCGTAATGAACATAAGGATATATACATCTTTACCAATAAGTGTTTTCAAATTTTTCAGGTAGATCCCAGGCTGGTGTGGCTCAGTGAATTGAGTGCCAGCCTGCACACCAAAAGATCACTGGTTTGATTCCCAGTCAGGGCACATGCCTGGGTTGTGGGCCAGGTCCTTAGAAGGGGATGTGCAATAGGCAACCACACATTGATGTTTCCCTCTCTTCCTCCCTTCCCCCTTCTCTAAAAATAAATAAACAAAGTCATTTAAAAGCTTTTTTTCAGGTAGATACCTAAAAGAGGATTGATGGATTATATGGTAGATTTGTTTATTAATTTTTTGAGGAACCAACATAATGTTTTTCAAAGAAACTGCACCAATTCATATTCCTACAAGCAGTGTATGAGAGTGGTTCTCTTTTCTCTACATCCTAACACTTGTTAATTCCTGCCTTGTTGATAGTAGCAATTCTAACAACCATGAGGTGAAATTCCATTGTGATTTAGATTTCCACTTCCCTTGTAGCTAGTGAGATTGAGCATCTTTTCATATATTTGTTGGTGATCTATATGTCTTCTTGGGAAAAGTGGTCCAGTCCTCTACCCATTTTTAATTGGATTGCTTATTTTTTGTTGTTGTTGCTGAGTTGTGTGTTTTGGATATCAGCCTTTTATGGAGGTATTGTTTGCAAATATAATCTCCCACTTTCTTGGTTACCTTTTTGTTTTATTGATTATTTTTTAGTATGCATAAACTTTTTAGTTTGACGTAGTCCCATTCATTTATTTTTGCTTTTAGTTTCCTTTCATTTGGGGTCAAGTTCACTAAAACCTCTCTGAGGCCAAGGTCTATAAATTTAGTGCCTATGTTTTCTTCTATGTATTTTATCTTTTTAGTTTTTTTATTGAATTTCTTGGGGTGACACTGGTTAACAAATTTACTATATAGGTTTCAAGTATACAATTCTATATTATATCAGCTGTATATTCTATTGTGTGCTTACCACCCCAAGTCAAGTCTCCTTCCATCACAATGTATTTTTACCCTCTGCTACTTCCCACCACCTATATGTCTGTTTTTATGCCAGTACCATGTTGTTTTGATTACTATGGTCTTGTAGTATAGTTTGATATCAGGTAGTGTGATTCTTCCAACTTTGTTCTTCTTTCTCAAGATTCCTGTGGCTATTTGACATCTTTTTTGGTTTTATATAAATTTTTGGAATGTTTGTTCTACTCCCAGTAAATATGCCATTAATATTTTGATATGAATTGCATTGAATCTGCAGATTGCTTTAGTTAGTATGGACACTTTAATGATGTTAATTCTTTCTGTCCATGAACATGGTATATATTTCTACTTATTTGTATCTTAAATTTCTTTCTTTGGTGTCTTACAATTTTCTAAGTTGAGGTCTTCTTTTCCCCTTGGTTAAATTTATTCCTAGGTATTTTACTTTATAATACAATTGTAAATGGGATTTTTTTTAAATCTTTTTAAAAAGATTTTATTTATTTATCTTTAGGGCAGAAGGGAAGGAGAGAGGGAGACAAACATCAATGTATGGTTGCTTCTCATGAGTCCCCTGCTGGGAACTGGCCTGCAACCCAGGCATGTGCCCTGACTGGGAATCGAACTTCGATCCTTTGCTTTGCAGGCCCACACTCAATCCACTGAGCTACACCAGCCAGGGATGGGGTTGTTTTCTTAATTGCTTTTTCTAATATTTCATTATTGGTATATAAAAATGCAACCAATTTCTGAATATTTCATATTTCACTATTTACTAAATCCATTTATCAGTTCTAGTAGGGTTTTTTGGTAGAATCTCTAGGTTTCTCTATTATACAGTATCAAATCATCTGCAGATAATGATAATTTTACATCTTCCTTTCCAGTTTGGATGCTTTTTATTTCTTCTGCTTTTCTCATTACTGTAGCCAAGACTTCCAGTACTATGTTGAATAAGGGTAGTGAAAGTGGACATCCCCATTTTGTTTCTGATCTTATGGGAAACACTTTAATTTTTTTGCCCATTGAGTATGATGTTGGCTGTGGATTTGTCATATATGCCCTTATTACATTGAGGTATGTACCCTCTATTCCAACTTTACTGAGAGTTTTTAACATAAATGGGTGCCAGATTTTATCAAATGCTTTTCTGTATCTATTGATATGATCATGTGATTTTTATCCTTCATTTTGTTTATGTGGTGTATCACATTTTTTGATTTGCAGATATTGTACCAACTTTGCATCCCAGGAATAAATACAAATTGATGATGGTGTATGATTTTTTTGACATATTGCTGTATCCACTTTGCTATTTTGTTGAGGATTTTAGCATCTATGTTTCTCATGGATATTGGCCTATGATTGCCTTTCTCTGTAGTGTCTTTATGTGATTTTGGAATTACGATAATGCTAGCCTCATAAAATGAGCTTGGGAGCCTTCTTTCTTCTTGAATTTTTTGAAATAGTTTGAGAAAGTTAGACATTAATTCTTCTTTGAATGTTTTGTAAAGTTTTCTTGTCATGCCATCCAGTCCAGGACTTTTGTTTGTTGGGAGGTTTTTTTTTTTTTTTAATTTTTAAAAAGATTTTATTTATTTATTTTTAGAGTGGGGGGAAGGGAAGGAGAAAGAGAGGGAGAGAAACGTCAATGTATGGCTGCCTTTTGCATACCCCCTACTGGGGACCTCGCCTGCAACCCAGGCATGTGCCCTGACTTGGCTGTTTGGAGTTTTTTGATTACTGCTTCAGTTTCATTAGTTGTAATATGTCTATTCAGATTTTCTGAGTCTTCCTGATTCAGTTTTGGAAGATTGTATATTTCTATGAATTTATCGATTTTGTCCACATTGTGCAATTTGTTGGCGTATCATTGTTCATGATATTTTCTTACAATCCTTTGTATTTATTTGGTATCAGTTGTTACTTCTCTTTCATTTCTGACTTTATTTTGGTCCTCTATTTTTTCTTGATGAGTCTGGTTAAAGGTTATTCAATCTTTTTATCTTTAAAATTTTTTTAATGTTGTTCAATTACAGTTATCCCCATTTTCCCCCATTACTCTCCTCTGCCCTGCCCACTCAACCTCCCATATTCATTTCTCCCCCTGCCCCCGTTGTCCCTGTCCATGAGTCCTTTATACATGTTCCTTGATTTAACTCAAGGAATCAACTCTTGGTTTTATTGATCTTTTGTAATTTTTTAAGACTCTATTTTGTTTATTTCTAGTATGATCTTTATGACATCCTTTCTTTTACTCACTTTTGGCTTTGTTTTTTTTTTTTTTTTTCTAGTTCCTTTAGATTGTTTATTGAGACTTTTCTTTCTTGAGGTGAGCTTATAATGCTATGAATGTCCCTCTTAGGAGTGCTTTTGCTCTGTCCCATAGATTTGGGTTGTTCTGCTTTAGTTCTCATTTGTCTAAAGGTATCTTTTGATTTCTTCCTTCATCTCATTGTTAACCATTCATTGTTTAGTGGTATGTTATTTAACTTCCATGCCTTTTTGTGTTTTTCAGTCTTATCTTATTATTGATTTCTATTGACCATAACATGGTCAGAGAAGATGCTTGATATGATTGTAATCTTAAAATCACTAAGCCCTGTTTTGTGCCCTAACATGTGGTCTATTCTAGAAAATGTTCCATGTCAACTTAAGAAGAATGTATATTCTGCTGCTTTGGAGTGAATTACTCTGAAATTATCAGTTAAATCCACGTGTTCTAGTGTGCCATTTAATTCTACTTTTCTTTTTTTTAAGATATGTATGTATGTATTTATTTTCTTATTTATTTATTTTAGAGAGGGGAAGAGAGGGAGAAAGAGAGGGAGAGATGCATCAATGTGTGGTTGCCTCTCATGTGCCCCTTGTTGGGGACCTGGGGACTCAGGCATGTGCTCTGAATGGGAATCAAACTGGGGACCCTTTGTTTGGCAGGCCGTCGCCCAATCCACTGAGCCACACCAGCCAGGACAACTTTTCTTTTTTAAAAAACCAAATCTTAATCAATATTTGATTGTAGATATTTTCTTTTTCTTCTTTTTATTTAAGTACAGTTGTCTCCATTTCCCCCCCACCAAGTTCCTCCACCCCACCCATCCCTACCTCCCACCCTCAATCTTACCCCCTTTGGCTTTGTCCATGTGTCCTTTATATATGTTCCTTGAGGACTCTTTACCTATTTTTCCCCATAATCCCACTCCCCCTATGTAGTTACTGTCAGTTTGTTCTTTATTTCAATGATTCCGGTTGTATTTTGCTTGCCTGTTTGTTTTCTTGATTATGTTCCATTTACAGGTGAGCTCATACAGTATTTGTCTTTCATTGCCTAGTTTATTTCACTTAGCATAATGTTCTCCAGTTCCATCCCACACTGTTGTGAAGGCTGGAAGATCCTTCTATCTTTCTGCTGTGTACTACTCCATTGTGTAAATGTACCATAGTTTTTTGATCCACTCATTTACTGATGGGCACTTAGGTTGCTTCCAGCACTTGGCTATTGTAAATTGTGCTGTTATGAACATTGGCATACATAGGTTCTTTGAATTGATATTTCACAGTTTTTAGGGTATAATCCCAGCACTGGTCAAAAGACAGTTCCATTTTTAGTTTTCTGAGGAAATTTCATACTGTTTTCCATAGTGTCTGCACCAGTTTCGATTCCCACCTACAGTGCAACAGGGTTCCCTTTTCTCTACAACCTCCCCAGCACTTGTTTGTTGATGTGTTTATGATGGCCATTGTGACAGGTGTGAAGTGGTACCTCATTGTGGTTTTAATTTGCATCTCTCTGATGGATAGTGATGCTGAGCATCCTTTCATATGTTTCTGGGCTGTCTGTATGCCCTCTCTGGAGAAGTATCTGTTCAAGGTATTTGCCCACTTTTTAATTGGTTTTTTTGTCTTCCTGGAGTGGAGTTATGTGAGTTCTTTATGTATTTTGGAGATCAAACCCTTGTCCAAAATATCATTGGCAAATATATTTTTCCATACGGTTGGTTCTTTTTTCATTTTAATGATGTTTTCTTTAGCTATACAGAATCTTTTTATTTTGATGAAGTCCCATTTGTTTATTCTTTCCTTTATGTTGTTTGCTCTAGGGGACATATCGGTGAAAATATTGCTGTGTAGAGTACCTGAGATTTTTCTGCCTATGTCCTCCGCTAGGACTTATATGTGTCATGACTTATTTTAAATCTTTTATCCACCTTGAATTTATTTTTGTGTATGGTGTAAGTTGGTGATCGCATTTCATTTTTTTTTTTTTTGTATGTAGCTGTCCAGATCTCCCAACACCATTTGCCGAAGAGCCTATTTATTCCATTTTATGTTTCTGTCCCTTTTGTCAAATACTAATTGACCATAGAGACTTGGGCTTATTTCTACTCTCTCTGTTCTGTTCCATTTACCTACATATCTGTTCTTATGCCAGGACTAGAATATTTTGATTACCGTGGCCTTGTAATATAGCTTGATATATCAGGTATTGTGATCCCTCCTTCTTTGTTTTTTTCTCAAAATTGCAGAGGTATTTGGGGCTGTTTGTGATACCATGTAAATTTCTGCAATGTTTGTTCTTATATCTATGAAATATATCATTGGTATTTTAATAGGGATTGTGTTGAATCTATAAATTGCTTTGGGTAGTATTGATGTTTTGATTATGTTCATTCTTCCAGTCCATGAACATAGTATGTACTTCAATTTTTGGGTTCCTTCCTTAATTTCTTTCCTCAGTGTTGTGTAGTCTTCTGAATATAGGTCTTTTATTGCCTTGGTTAGGTATATTCCCAGGTACTTTATTTTTCTTGTTGTTATAGCAAGTGAGATTTTTTTCCCTGATATCTATTTCTGATATTTCATTGTTGGTGTACAAAAATGCCTTTGATTTGTGAATATTGATTTTGTATCCTGCTGTTTTGCCTCATTCACTTATTAGGTTGAGTAGTTTTTTGGTGGAGCCTATAGGATTTTCTGTGTATCCTATTATATTATCTGCAAACAATGACAATTTTGCTTCCTCCTTTCCAATTTGGATCACTTTTATTTCTTTTTCTTTTCTGATTGCTGTGGCTAGGACTTCAGTACTATGTTGAATGAAAGTGATGAAAGTAGACAACCTTGTCTTGTTCCTAATCTTATTGGGAAAGCTTTTAGGTTTTGCCCATTGAGTATGGTGTTGGCTGTAGGTTTCTCATATATGGCATTTCTTATGTTGAGGTATGTTCCCTCTACTCCCATTTTGCTGAGTGTTTTTATCATAAGTGGGTGCCATACCTTATCAAATGCTTTTTCTGTATCTATTGATATGATCATATGATTTTTATCTTTCCTTTTGTTTATGTGATATATTATGTTTATGGATTTGTGAATAAATAACCATCCTTTCATCCCTTTTATTAATGCCACTTGATCATGGTGTATGGAGAATTAGGATGATTCTGGCTTCATAAAAAAGTGTTTGGGAGTCTTCCTTCTTCTTGGAATTTTTGGAATCATCTGAGAAGGATAGGGGCTAGTACATTCATAAATGTTTTGTAAAATTCTCCTGTGAAACCATCTGATCTAGTCCTTTTATGTGTAGAGAGTTTTTCAATTACTGCTTTGAATCCATCAGTAGTTATCAGTCTGTTTTTGTTTTCTGCTTCTTCTTCATTCAGGTTTGGTAGGTTAAACTTTTCTAAAAATTTGCCCGTTTCAACCAGCTTTTCAAATTTCTTGCCATATACTTGTATTTAGTAATACCTTCCATGCTTTGTATGCGTGTCATATCAGTTGTAATCTCTCCTCTTTCATTTCTGATTTAATTTATTTGGGCCCTTTCTCTTTTTTTCTTGATGAGTCTGTTTAAAAGCTTGTTGATTTTGTTTATTTTTTCAAAGAACCAGCTCCTGGACTTATTGATCCTTAGAATTGTTCTTTTAGTCTCTATGTCATTTAATTCTGCTTTGATATTGGTTATTTCCTTCCACTCACTCTGGGCTTTGTTTGTTGTTGTTCCTCTATTCCTTTTTTAAAAGTTTTATTTATTTATTTTTAGAGAAAGGAGAAAGGAGGTAGAAAGAGAGAGAGAGAAACATCAATGTGTGGTTGCCTCTCATGGCCTGCAACCCAGGCATGTGCCCTGACTGGGAATCAAACTGGTGACCCTTTGGTTTGCAGCCTGCACTCAATCCACTGAGCCACAGCAGCCAGGGCTGTTCCTCCATTCTTGTAGATGTACGGTTAGGTTATTTGTTTGAATGTTTCTAGGTTCTTTCCGTGGGCCTGGATTGCTATGAACTTCTGTCTCAGGACTGCCTTTGCTGTGTCCTCTAAGTTTTAGATTGTTATATGTTCATTTTCTTTTGTTTCCAGAACTTTTTCATTTCTTCCTTTATCTGATTATTAACCAATTTGTTGTTTAATAACATGCTATTAAATCACCATAAATTTTAGTGTTTTTGAATCTTACCCTTGAACTTGTTTTCTAGTTTCAAGCTTTGAGGTCCAATAATATCTTGATATGATTTCTGTTTTCTTGAATTTGTTGAAGCTTGTATATGTCCTGTCATGTGGTCTATCCTTGAAAATGTTCCATGTGCATTTGAAAAGTATGTATATTTTATTTCTTGGGGATGAAAGTTTACGTGTGTGTGTGTGTGTGTGTGTGTAAAATATCAGTTAGGTCCTTTTTGATCTAGGGCTTTGTTCAATGCTGCGATATCTTTGTTGATATTTTGTTTGGAGAATCTGTCCATTTTTGACAGTGGGGTGTTAAAATCCCCTACTATAATTGTGTTGTTGTCTGTATCTTTCTTGAAGTCCACCAAGATTCTCCTTGTACATTTGGGTGCTCCTATGTTGGGTGCATATATGTTTATAATGTTTATGTCCTCTTGATGGATGCTTCCCTTGAGTATTATGTAGTGTCCTTCAGTGTCTCTTTTTATGGCCTTTGTTTTAAAGTCTATTTGGACTGATATAAGTATTGTTATCCCAGCTTTTTTTCCTACCCATTTGCTTGGAATATTTTCCCCAGCCCTTTACGTTCAATTTGTGCAGTTCTTTTTTTTCTGAGGTGGATCTCTTGTAGGTACCTTATATGTGGGTCATGTTTTCTTATACATTCAGCTACCTTTTGTCTTTTGTTTGGAGCATTTAATCCATTAACATTTAAGGTTATTATTGATAGGTACTTAATGATTTTTCCCTGTTTGTTCCTGTGTTCCTCTCTTTCTCACTGTTTTTCTTTCTCAGAGCAGTCCCTTTAGCATATCTTGTATTGCTGGTTTGGTGGTGGTCTGCTCTTTCAGACTGCTTTTTTTCTGGAAACTCTTTATTTTGTCTTTCATTTTAATTGAGAGCCTTGCTGGGTGGAGTCATGTTGGTTGCAGACCTTTGCTTTTCATTACTTGGAATATTTCTTGACATTCTTTTCTGGCTTGGAGTGTTTCTGTTGAGAAGTCAGCTGCTAGCCTTATCAGAGCTCCCTTGTATGTTACTTCTTGTTTCTCCATTGCTGCTTTTAAGATTATCTCTTTGTCTTTAAAACTTGGCATTTTAATTATGATATGTCTTGGAATAGGCCTGTTTGAGTTCATCTTGATTGGGACCCTCTGTGCTTTCTGAACTTGTTTGGCTTTCTCCTCTGCTGGTTTGGGAAATTTTCAGTCATGATTTTTTCAAACAAGGTTTCTATCCCTTTCTCCTTTTCTTCTCTTCCTGGTATTCCTATGATTTGAATGCTGTGTTTCATGTTGTCTTGCAGTTCCCTTAAGTTATGTTCACATTTTTTTAGTCTTTTTTTCATGCATCTGTTTTATCTGGGTGTTTCTTTCTATCTTGTCTTCCAGCTCACTAATTCAGTCTTCTGCTTCATCTAGCCTGCTTGTAATTCCTTCTAGTGTATTGTTCAGTTCAGAAATTGTATTCTTCCTTTCTTCCTGGTTCTTGATTATACTTTGTATTTCTTTTTTCATACTGTTTGGTTCCTACTCAGTTCCTTGTAGTTGTCTGTGAGTTCCTTCAGCATCTTTATAACCATTCTTTGAATTCTGTATTTGATAGTTTTATTGCCTCTGTTTTATTTACCTCTTTCAGTGGGGAGTCTTCCATTCCTTTTGATTGCAGGTTCTTTCTTTTGTCTCCCATTTTAGGTGACTATTCCTGTTTGTTTCTGTGATTCCTGATGCTCTGCTTTGCCAGCTGTCTTCATAGCATGAGTTTCTGTGGTAGTAATTCTTTAGGATTTAGTGGTACGGTTTCTTTGTTCTCTTACTCTGGATATTCTAGGGTTGCCATTTCTTTTGTTTGTGTGGGGTGTGTTTTTGTACTTGGACTTGGGATTTAGCTGTTGATGGCTCCTTTGCTGGTAGGTTCTCCCCTCCAGATGGTTTCCTGATATTCACAACTGGAACCTTCTGTTGTATGCAATCAGTGACAGTGAGAATAGGCGGTCCTTTGGAGAAGTACAGGAATAACCATGATATTTCACACAACTAGCTACATATATGTGTGTGTGTGTAATTTTAAGATTTTATTTATTTATCTGTAGAGGGTAAGGGAAGGAGAGAGGGAGAGAAACATCAATGTATGGTTGCCTCTCATGTGTCCCCTGCTGGGAACTGGCCTGCAACCCAGGCATGTGCCCTGACTGGGAATTGAACCACGATACCTTGGTTCACAGGCCTGTGCTCAATCCACTGAGCTATACCAGCTGGGGCCACAACTAGCTACTTTTTATAAAAGATTAAAAAGATATAAGACTCTTATTAGAAGGGAAAAAGAATGTAAACTGACTTTGGAAAGCAGAGTGCTTATGTGTGGTTAAATGGTGGGATATAGTGAGAGTAAAGGATAGAAACTTGGCATAGTGTGAGAGAATAAAGTAAACCAGAACAGTCATAAAGTTCAGGAAGATGGTGAAATGGATTAAAACCAGGGAAGGGTGCTCGTGGAATTTGGCATAACAATAATATGATAAGCAATGTATAATCTGAATAAAAAGAATAAAAGGTAATGACCAAGAATAGTGTGTTACTGGAATATGAGTGAAGTAAAATAATAATTAGAATGCAATATTAAAGGGAGAATAAAGAAAACCAAATAATGAAATCAATCAAACAAAACACAAAACCTAAATGGAAAGAAGAGAAATTGAAAAAAAAATAACAAAGAAAATAAAATGTAAGTTTCGTAGGATAGAATAGTGAAATTTGTCTCAGCTGTTGGTGTTAGCCTTCTTCTGACTTCTTTCTGGATCTGTCTTTGGTCTTCTCACAGCTCTAGGGAGACAATTATACTTGAACAACAATAAAAAAATTAAGAGAGAAAAAAACCTCCTGCTGACTTGAAACCTGCCAGTCAGGTTTTGCTGGCCATCCTGGATGCTGCAGGCAGAGGAGGGGCTGGGCTCGGTTTTTTTCAGGGGCATGTAATCCTCCTGGTTTTGCAACCCTTTTATTAGTTGGTGAGATGCACTGAGTGGGAGCAAATCGCAGCCCTCCTCTCTCTTTGTTGGCCTAGGCCCTGCCCTGGAGCAAAGTCCCTTCAGGGCAGTTTAGTTCCCCTGTTGAATTAAGAGTCTCTGGGTGCTACTACCATTCTCTGAGCCCCTCCTGCTCCCCATTGATCAATCTGTGAGGCACCCTGAGTGGGAGATAATCGTGCCCCCCTTCTCCCTCTTCACCGGCCCACAGGTCCTTGCACAGTGGCTGTGAACCTTTTGTTGTTATTGAATTCCCCTGGTTTGCGGCAGGCCATTCCTAACAAGTGCCTGGCTTTCTACACAGACCAACTCTCTGGCCAGTCCAGAGTCTATCTGGGTCACAGCCAGTTGTGGCCCATCTCTTCTCCCATCTTCAGGTGACACCCAGCTCCCCAGTTTCTCGTATTGTCCCAGCCGGAGACCTCAGTCCCAGCTGTTGTACACTGCCAGCTGTGTGTTTCTTTCTGTGTCTTTATTCCTCCAGCAGCTGTAAGCATCCTGGTCTCTCCTGGCACGGGTCTGTGAATTTGCCATTCTGGGAGGGGAGGGGACTTCTACGTTACAATCCCTGACCTAGCTTTCCTCCAGAGCTCCTTTGGCAGGGCCCAGGCACCTTTCTCTCAGCCTGCAAAGTCTCCCTGCCATCCGTTTTTTAAATATCCTCTGCAGCCTTTGGCTTCCAAACTTCACATCATCTGGAATTCTGTTGGCTGGTCATTCTGTTCTTCAGAGGATCTGCTAGGTGTCCCAGTTAGGTGCAGGAGCAAGTGGGTTTAGCTCCCACCTATCTCAGCACCATTTTCCACTCTAAGGCCACTTTTCCTAGTTGATTTTTTGCCTGGAACATCTTTCCAGTGATGTCATCATGGTGTTAAAATCCCCTATTATGACTGCATTACTGTCCACCTCTCCTTTTATGTCCCTTAAGATTTGCTTTATGTATTCATTTGCTCCTATGTTAGGTGCAGAAATGTTTACAAATAAATATATTGTCTTGTTGGATTGTTCCTGTATCATGATGTAATATCCTTCTTTGTCTATTACTATAGCCTTTGTTTGAAAGTCTCTTGTTGTATATTGGTATTGCTACCCCCGCTTTTTTTCATTTCCATTCGCATGGAATATCTTTTCACATCCATTTACTTTTAGTTTGTGTGTATTCTTTATTCTGAGGTAGGTCTCTTGTAGGCAGCATATATATGGTTCTTGTTCACTTATCCATTCAGCTACCCTATCAATTTTGATTGGAGTATTTAATTCATTTAAATTTAAAGTAATTATTGATAGGTATGTAGTTATTGCAATTTTATTTTCTATAACTACCTTCTTCTCCTTTAAAAAATTATTTATTTATTTATTATTAGAGAGAGGGCAAAGGAGGGAGAAATAGAACAGAGAAACATTGATGTGCAAGAGAACCATTGATCAGTTGCCTCTTGCATACTCCCAGCCAGGGACCTGGTCTGCAACCCAGGCATGTACCCTGATGACCAGGAATCAAACCAGTGACCTTCTGGTTTGTCGGATGACGCCCAACCCACTGAGCCACACCAGTCAGTGTTCTTTCTTTTTCTTACAGAAGTCCCTTTAATATTTCTCATAATTTTGATTTGGTGGTAATGAACTCTTTTAATTTTTTCTGTCTGGGAAGCTCGTTATTTTTCTTCAGTTTGAAATGATAACCTTGCTGGATAGAGTAATCTTGGTTGTAGGTTCTTGCTTTTCATCACTTTGAATATTTCATGGTAATACCTTCTGGTCCTGAGAGGAAGTTATTGTAGCTTCCACCTACTTCACTACCATCTTAGATCTAGTATGTTAGTTATCTTTATTTTGATATTTTTCTGTCTCAAAGATATAACTCACTTAAAGAGATTTCAAAATTTCCTGTAATACTTTAATTAGCATTAAATGTTAGAGATGAAATTAAACTAATGAAACAAATTACCTAACTGTAAACTTGTACCATGAAGGGTGCTTTATTGCCCTTTGTTCTATTACATACACTCTGGAATTAGAGATTGGGGGCTACCATCTCTGTCTCTCCCACTTTTTAGGTGTGTGATGCTGAGAATCATGTGGATTATTATGAGGATTAAGTGACGTAATATTTACAAAAATGTTTCAAGTAGCATTTCTATTCTGGTAATGGTGGACTAGGAACTTGGACAACCTTCTCATTGAATAAAACCATGAAAAGTGCATGTGTGTGCGTTACAATCAATATTTTTTAAAGATTTTATTTATTTATTTTTAGAGAGATGAGAAGGGAGAGAGAAAGAGAGGTAGAAACATCAATGTGCAAGAGATACACTGATTGGTTGCCTCTCACATGTCCCCAACTGGGGACCTGGCCTGCAACCCAGGCATGTTGCCCTGGCTGGGAATTGAATCAGTGACCTTTTGGTTCACAGACTGGCACTCAGTCCACTGAGCCATACTAGTGAGGGTGAAGTCAAGAATTTTGGAGGCTAAGCTCCAGAGACCCAAGAAAAGACAGGACTCAAAGAAGTGAGTCTGGTATCTGGAGCAAATTTTCCTATTATAAGGAATCTGTTAATTCCAGAAGATGCTGCTGAAAGACTGAGAAGCCAAGTAGTGCTTGATGGTTTCAAGGGGCAAAGGGATACAGAAGGTGTAGTTCAAAGCTCACCAAGAGATGGGGGCCTGTCAAATCCCCTCACAATTTTTAGTTGGGACTTCCAGAGGCTACATCCTAGTAATAATGGGAAACTGGAAATAGACCAGCCTTTGCAGGAGTTGAAGTCCAGTTTCTAATAATTTCTAATAGTCTGTCAAACTGGATTAAGATTATATCAGATTGCTAGAGATACCAGACACTTATAAGATGGCTTTCTGGGTAAGGCACCTTCATTCTAGGCCTTAAGTATCTTTTGCAATTAGTCATGTACAGTGTTCATCACTCATTCAAAAATAACCATGTGCAGGAGCAAACAAAATAATTGTAAACAGAAACTAAGAAAAGCAATATACAGTAGATACAGTCTCACGAGTACTCCATATAATGGAGTTAATCAGACATGAACTTTAAAATATTAAGGATTCTTAATATGTTAAAGGACATGAAAGGCAAGACTGAGAATTTAGGAAAAAGATTAGAAATTAGGCAAAAGACTTGAACAGGTGCTTTACAAAAGATCTCCAAATGGCCAATAAGCACATGAAAAGGTGCTCAACCTCATTTGTAATTAGGAAAATGTAAATTTAAAAAATGAGATGCCACTATATACTCCTCCAAATAGCTATAATTTGAAAAGACTGACAAGTATTTTTTTCACCAAGTGTTGGGGAAGGATGTGGAACATCGCAACTCACAAACACTGCTGTTAAAATGAAATTTTGTGCAACAAGTTTAGAAAGAAGCTTGGCATTATCTATTAAGGTTGATCATATACATGCCCTGTGACATGGCAACTTTACCTCTAGGTATATAGCAAACAGATATGAATGCATATATGCACTAAGAATATTCAGATTTGCATTATTTGTGGCATCCCCAATTGAAAACAGTCTAAATCCCTATTAACAGTTTAACAGAAAAAAATTTAATGTGCTATCTTAAGACAATAGCATGTTATACCATATAGTATGCATATATGAGTGTATACATGGACGGATCTCAGTTAACAATATGGAACAAAAGAATTCAGACATAAAAGAACACCTGTTGTATGATTACATTTATAGGAAGTTCAAAAACAGGCAAAATTAATCTCTACTGTTAAAACTGAGGATGATGGTGGTCTTTGGAAAAGAAGAAAGCTCATATTTGGGAGGAGGCATAGGGGAGCATCTTGGAGGGTGAGTGAGGTGCTATTTCTTGACCTGGGTTGTAGTTAAACATCCGTAGTGACTTTGTGATAATACATTGAGCTGTACATTTACTTCCTGTGCACTTCTGTATGTGTATTATATTTTAAAATAAAAATTAAATCTCTATATCCTTTTCATTTCTGACCTACTTTTACCCACTGTTCATTTGCCACTCTGAAATATATCGAATTTGGCTCTCACAACTTCTCCATCTCCTCCATGAATGAAGCCTTTCCTAATTCTTCCACATGGAATTGTAGGCTTTCTTTGGGCCCTTATTATATCATACTACTTTCAACAATTATTATTTGTATGTGTTTGTTAACTATAAAATTGTACATCTCTTAAGGTTAAAGATTATTATTTTTAACCCAAAACTGCATGGAGTGCCTGGTACCACAGGCATTTACTAAATATTTGTTGGAAGGATGAATTGTAAGCATTAGTTTTTCCATTTTACGTACACAGAAACCAGTACTCAGAAAGGTAAAGCCTCCTGCCCAGTATCACACAGCTGCTAGATTATTGGGTTAGGTTGAACTGAGAGCCATCTGATTCTAAAGGTGGTGTTTCTGTTTTCTGCAGTAGGAAGTTACCTATGCTAGCTTATTACTTAATCTTCACATCTTCATGACATAGCATCATCCCCTTTTTACAGTTGAGGCAGCTGAAGCTCAAAGGTTAAGTAACCTGTCGAAGACACCAAGAGGAGGAGATTGAGCTGTGATTCAAATTCAGGTTTCACTAATTCTTAAATCCCTTGCTCTTAACACTACATCATAATACCTTTACAATTACCTCATCAGATATTTAGATTGCCTCTTGTCAGATCAGGGTACAAATTCAGCATTTTCATTTTATGGGTGGTGTCCAGATATCTCCTAACATTTTGCCTTTTTAAAGCTGGCATATTTTCACAATAAGTTTACAAATGGGGTTTTAATCTTTGAAACCCCCATATTACAGATGCTGGTTAACAGGACTCTAGACCAGAGATCTGGGTTTGAATTTGGGCTAATTATATAATCTCTCCTGTCCAAACCTCTGTTTCTTAATATATTAAATGGGGCTAACAATAGTAATTACTTCATTAAGTTGTATGGATTAGTACCTAACAGAGTTTTTCTTGTATCATCATTGTTCATGATGCTTAAATTCTTGTTTTATAGAAAGGAAAAAGAGAAGCACGAGAGGGATAAGGCTCTTACCTATTCTAGGTTGTGTTCTCCAGCAAGGTTTTACTTGAGAAACAAGTATACTTGTGGAACATGACTGAATTTTGCTCTACTATGTTATTTTAGAATAAACTGTTAAACACTGTTTTCATCATTTCTTCCCACTCAATAACCAAATGATTTTTTTCTCACTGCTTTTTGGATCACGTATATCCTCATCTGCATCCCTGTGACTTTGCATCCTGCCTACTCCTTTCTTTCCTCCATACCTTCCCATTCCTCCAATGACAGCACTCACTGCTCCCTAACCTGGCCCCTGCTCTACTCTGCTACAGCCCCCAGAAAACTCAGGTCATTGATCTTTCTTCCTCTCTAGTCTCCTTACCTGGAAAGTTGGTTTCCCTTCTAATCCATGGCCATGTCCTTTAAGATCTGGCTGAGGATTCCTAGCTTCCAAGTGTCTCACTCATTTATTTAAAAAATGTTTTTGAATGGCTACTCATTGGGAATATCAAAATGAGAGGTACAGGCAAGACTTGCTTTCTTTCCTGGACCTCAGGGAGAGAGAGTGAGGGAGAAACATAAGGAGAGAGAGAAGAGAAAGAGGGATAAAATGAAGGAGGGGGAGTGGGAGAGAGGCAGAAAGGAAACAAGTAGGATAATGTCAGGTATTCAAAAACATGAAGAAGATATGACCTGAATGGTGTAGCTCAGTGGGTAGAGCACAGGCCTGTGAACTAAAGGATCACGGTTCGATTCCCAGTCACAGCACATGCCTGGGTTGCAGGCCAGTTCCCGGCAGGGGACACACAAGAGGCAACCATACATTGATATTTCTCTCCCTCTCTCCTTCCCTTCCCCTCTAGAGATAAATAAATAAAATCTTAAAAAAATAAGATAAAGTCAGGTAAAGTGGTGCAAAGTGATTGATAAATGTGTCACTTAAAACTGGGGAAGACTGAGGAGGAGAACTTAAGCTGTGTCCTAAAAGACAAGATTAGGAGGCACTCATGCATTCTGGCAAAGGAATCTGCTAAGGCAAAGAGAACATAGAGCACAGTACTGCATACAAAATGGGTGATTTACAGATTCCTGTTGAACACATAAGGATGGTTGCCTATTACCATGACTTTTCAAGTTGAAATGTGATTACTCTTTCTTCAGCCAAAAAAGATTCATGGTTAAAAAAAATCCCTTCCCATACAAGCATTGTAATCAACCATGCTAGACTTAACACCTATCAAGACAACAAAAGACAGAATTGCTAAGACCACCAAATAGCTCTGGCTGGCCGCCAGATACTTCCATTGTGTTTGCTAATTAGAACTTGTAGCCTTGCCGAAGTCCAGCTGAACTCCTGGAGGCACAGTCCTATCTATGCACAGACCATTTTAGAGGGGCACCCACTTCCTAGGAGTGATATGCTTTTTAGGCCAGGGGTTTCAGGCTAAACAAGAATACTACACTGCAGTATCCAGGGATTCTTTAAGAGGGTTGCTGTCAGCACAATATATTGGCAGAATTGCTACAATTCTCTTTTATCTCTTTTTTCTATGTCTCCACTTAGTAACTCCCTCTCTTTTCCACTAGTTTGCCACAGGATTGAAATTGTAGCGTAGGTCATACCTACATTTATTATTTGTTTCCTAGGATCACTGTTACAAGGGTTATAGTCTGGGAAGGGGAACATGCTATTCCATTACTTCATTTCAAGAGTACTACAACCTGTGATCAAATGGTCCTAAGATTATACAATCTGGGCATGGGGCCAGGCTTCCCAGTAAACCTTGTCAAAACAAGCAGCAACACATCTGCCACTGCCTAGGCTCTGCCATTCATTGCTGAGGGGAAACAGAAGAGTGATTTTTTTCAAAAAAAGATGGAGATAAAGTTTTTCTTTGACACTACCACTGCATTTTCCTATAAATGCTTCCATGTTGCCATTATCCTTCCATCCCCAAGCAAATTTGCAATTGCAAACTTGCCGCCAACAGATCCTTGGGTTCTATGCCTAAGGACTCTGATCCAGCAGGTGTAAGTGGGACCTAGGAATCTGTATTTTAGTACTTTCTCTAAGTGACTCTGATTCCTGTCTTCCTCAGATCCCACTGAGAATCACTGATTTAATATTCAATTGGGGATGTTGCAAGTAACACAGACAACTAGAACTGAAGTTTTGCAGCTGAGTTTGTGCATTTGTGTTTGGTTGCTACAAGGCCTGGAATTTGGATAAGTCATTGGTCAGACAAATGATTTATAAACATTTAGCAACCATGTTTGAGAAAGGTCATTGAAAGTCATGACAGGGCAAGGAACTGGGAAGAAAGTGAGACAAAGGGACTGCCACTAGACAACTGCACATCTATAGAAGGCAGAGATACGGAGAGTAGGGATGGTTATCAGTCCCAGAGGGGTTTTTCCTGCCTAGAGGTAAAGAAGCATAGGTACTTCCCTGAGCAGGTGTAACTGTTAAAACAGTGTTATACAGCAGAAAACACTAAGGAGGTGCTGGGGTGAGAAGGATAGGGTCATGGATGGAGCTAAGAAGGGGAAGGACTAGAATGTGAACCTATGTCCCTTTCATTCCTAAGCCCACATTTTGAACCTCTTAACAGGAAGTTACATCTTTGCTCAAACTTGTCTTTTTCTGCCATCATCTGTCCTGTCTCTCAAGGCCCATTTCAAATGCAGCCTCCTATGTGACACTTTTCCTGATTTCATGCTTCCCATGTGTAGCAGATGTCAACCCTCCTATTGCTATGGAGATTGGAAGAGCAATTCATGACACAATGACTGGGGAGCTGTGTGTAGAGGGAAGGCAGGGCAAGAATGTGAGAAAGGCAAAATTGTCTGAGAAACTTGTTTTGAAGGTAGATTGGTGGTTCACACTCCCTGAGATTGTTGACTGACACTTCCAGTGGAGTCCAGGAATGTGCCTTTTGAACAAATGCCTCAGTATAGCTGACGTGGGTGGTCTATGCAGCACTCTGAGAAACATGGCTCAAAAGAAGGTGATCTGGGCCACCGTGGTTGTGTGAGACCTAGGGAGTTTTAAAACTAACAATGAACAACCCCCAACCAAGACCAATGAAATCAGAATCACTGGGAGTAGACCCAGATAGCAGGTTTTAAAACTCCTCTGGTGATTGTAATATGCAGCCAGGGTTGAGAAACAGTTATCTGAACAACAGCAGGTCCTTTCTCCTTGAGCCAGGGAGAAGTGGAGAGAATCTGAGAGGCTGAAAAGGAAATACATTAAAAAGACAACTAGAATTATTTCTGGGCTCTCTATTCTGTTCCACTGATCTATGCATCTGTTTTTATGCCAGGGCCATTTTGTTTTGATTACTATAGCCTTATAGTATAGTTTGATATTAGGTAGTGTGATTCCTCCAACTTTGTTCTTCTTTCTCAGGATCATGGTTGTTATGCAGGGCTTTTTGTGGTTCCTCATAAAATTTTGAAATATTTGCACTAGTTCTATGGAATATATCATTGGAATCTTGACAGGAATTGCATTGAATCTATAGGTTGCTTTGGGTAGCCTATACATTTTTCTTTCTTTATTCGTGTTTATTCTATTACAGTTGTCCTCGTTTTTCCCATTTGCCCTCCTCTGTCCATCCTCACCCCAGTCCTACAGTCCATCCCCACACTGTTGTCCATATCCATTGGTCATTCATACATGTTCTTAACTAATCCCTTCTCCTTCTTTCCATCATTCACCCCTGCCCCCCCTTCCTCTGGCAGCTGTCACTCTGTTCCCTGTTTCCATGCCTTTGGTTTTGTATTGCCCATTAGTTTATTTTGTTCATTAGATTCCTCTTATATGTGAGATCATATGGTATTTGTCTTTCACTGCCTGGCTTATTTCACTTAGCATAATAGTCTCTACTTCCACCCATGCTGTCACAAAGGATAGGAGCTCCTTCTTTCTTTCTGCTGCATAGTATTCCATTGTGTAAATGTACCACAGTTTTTTAATCCACTCATCTACTTATGGGCACTTAGGCTGTTTACAGCACTTGGCTATTGTAAATTGTGCTGCTATCAATGTAGGTGTGCATACATTTTTTCAATTGGTGCTTCATGATTGTTAGAGTATATTGCCAGTAGTGGAAGTGCTAGGTAAAAAGGCAGTTCCATTTTTAGTTTTTTGTGAAAATTCCATACTGTTTCCCACAGTGGTTGCACCAGTCTGCATTCCCACCAACTGTACACTAGGGTTCCCTTTCTCCACATCCTCTCCAACACTTATTGCTTGTTGATATTTTTATGATGACCATTCTGACCAGTGTGAAGTGGTATCTCATTGTGGTTTTAATTTGCATCTCTCTGATAGCTACTGATGAGCATTTTTTCATGTCTATGAGCCATCTGTATGTCCTCCTTAGAGAAGTATCTGTTCAGGTCCTTTGCCCGCTTTTTTAATTGGATGTTTGTCTTCCTGGTATTGAGTTGTATGAGTTCTTCTTATATTTTGGAGATGAAGCCCTTGTCCAAGGTATCATTGGCAAATATATTTTCCCATACAGCCTGTTACTTTTTCATTTGGATGATGGTTTTTTTAGTCATGCAGAAGCTTTCTAATATGATGTAGTCCCATTTGTTTATTTTTCCTTTATTTCCCTTACCCTAGGAGATACATTGGCAAAAATATTGCTACATGGGATATCTGAAATTTTACTGCCTATGTTTCCATTAGGGCTTTTATAGTATCACAACTTATATATTTTATCCATTTTGAATTTATTCTGGTGTGTGGTGTAAATTTGTGGTCTAGTTTCCTTTTTTTGCAGGTACCAGTCCAGTTCTTTCAACATCATTTATTGAAGAAGCTATTTTTACTCCATTGTATGCTCATGCCTTTGTCAAATATTAATTTGTAATAGAGACATGGGTTTATTTCTGCGCTCTCTACTCTGTTCTATTGGTCTATGTGTCTGTTCTTAAGTCAGTACCAGACTCTTTAAAATTTTTTTTCTAGATCTGTGCAATATGCCACTGGTATTTTAATAGGAGTTGCACATTGCTTTGGGTAGTATGAACATTTTAATGGTGTTAATTCTTTCAATCCATGAACAGGTTATATGCTGCCATTTATTTGTATCTTCCTCAGTTTTTTCTTTGGTGTTCTATAGTTTCCTGAGTAAAAGTCTTTTGCCTCAGTTAAATGTATTCTTGGTTACTTTATTTTCTTTTTGTTGCTATAGTAAATGGGATATTTTTCTTAGTCTCTCTTTGCGATAGTTCATCGTTTGTATTAAAAAAGGCCATAGATTTCTTTTTTTAATTATATTTTATTGATTATGCTATTATAGTTGTCCCATTTTCCCCCTTCATTCCACTCTACCCTGCACACCCTCTACCACCCAAATTCCCCTGCTTTAGTTCATGTCCATGTGTCATTGGTTCTTTAGCTTCTACATTTCCCATACTATTCTTGCCCTCCCCCTATTTTCTACCTACCATCTATGCTACTTATTCTCTGTTCCTTCCCCCCTCTCTCCTCCTCCCACTCCCCTGTAGCTAACCTTCCATGTGATCTCCATTTCTGTGGTTCTGTTCCTGTTCTTGTTGTTTGCTTAGTCTGTTTCTGTTTTTGTTTTAGGTGTGGTTGTTAATGATTGTGAGTTTGCTGTCATTTTACTGTACATGTTTTTTCTCTTCTTTTTCTTAGATAAGTCCCTTTAACATTTCATATAATAAGGGCTTGGTGATGATGAATTTCTTCAACCTGACCTTATCTGAGAAGCACTTTATCTGCCCTTCCATTCAAACTGAAAGCTTTGCTGGATAGAGCAATCTTGGATGTAGTTCCTTGCCTTTCATGACTTGGAATACTTCTTTCCAGCCCCTTACTGACTTTGTATCCCTGTATGTGAAAATATTGTAATTTTAACAAAATGGCTTGTGCTCCAAATCTGCGCAACCAGATACATTGGGCTGGGTAGCAATGGTGGTGGCAGTGGTTCCACCAGGAGAGCCTGGTCGACCACCCCCATGTGCCCTCACAGGTGGGTAGGCACTCACACACTTGCACACACAACCACCACTATTCCAGGTGTCACGGGCACGGCTCGCAGTGCCCGTGGCATTATGGATGAGACATGAGAGAAATTCACACAGACTACTGAGTCCTGTGGAGGAAAAGGGAATGGCATGGCTACTCCCTCAAGGGGGAGTGCCTCAGAGGGGCCTGCCCACCCTCTCAAGGGGAGAGTGCACCGACCCTTGCCTGCACAGTGGTTTTACTGTTTTTTTTTTCCCCGCAGGAATTCAGGTACAACTTATTAATCATTCTTAGGCAGTAAGGCTTAGGCGACAGATAAGGAACCATTAAGGCTTATTCTGATTTAGTGTCTGTCAGCTAAAAGGTTATGAAACTTTGGAAAGTAAACTGTTTCTTGCTCAGGTCTTTATAATTTAACTAAAAGCATTCTTGGCAAAGCAGGCTTCACAGAAATTTACATATCTTTTCGCAGGCCTGAATACCCGGGGAGCCCTCCCTCTCCAGCACAGGGCTGCACCACCCTCTGTCATTGATTCAGGCTTAAGTTGAGCAGATGAGGCAAAGTAGCCAAGGAATTATCAAAGACTTCTCGAGGACTCAGGGGAGTCAGGCTTTGTCAAAGCTGAGGGGCAAGCACCCCTTTTCTCCATAGCCCCCAAGTCCTTCCCTGGGGCCTCCACATTATCATGCCTGTCCAAGGTCATCCCCCCTTTGGGGAATCTTACCCGTCATTGGCTAACTGATCAAATATTGGAGGCCAGTTATGAAAAAAGGAGCAGAAGCAGTGCTCCTTCCAGGGAGATAAGCTCTGTCTCCTTAGTAGCTTATGGTCCGGAAGTCACTCACTCAGCCTTAGCCATGGGGGGCATTTACAGCTCCTGAAACCAGGCAGGGCAGTTTCCAGCATCCAGGCATGTGCTCACACCTGCTCTCAATCACACTCCGCTTGATTTTTGAGTTTGTTGCTCTGTGGTTCAGCTGCAAGAATGGTCTGAGGCTGGGAGCAAGTGAACAGAGTTTCCACCTACTCCGAAGCCATCTTAGAACCTCTCTATATGGATGTTTTAATGGTGTTAATTCTTACTATCCATGAACATGGCATGTGCTTCTACTTACTGGTATCTTCTTCAGTTTCTTCCTTCAGTGTCATATTTTAGTTTACAGGTCTTTTACATCTTTGGTTAGAGTTATTCCTAGGCGTTTTATTCTTAAAAAAAAAAAAAAGATTTAGAGGCCCCCACTGGGGGCCAGGGCACATCCCAGGCATACACCCTGACCAGGAATCAAACTGGAGACCCTTTGGTTTGCAGCCCATGCTCAATCCACTGAGTGACGCCATCCAGGGCTTACCTTTTTGAAGCAATTGTGAATGGAATTTTCTTAATTTCCCTTTCTGATAGTTTGTTATTGGTCTATAAAACTGCAACTCATTAGTGGATATTAATTTTTATCCTGCTATATTACTTAATTATTTATCAGTTCCCATAGTTTCTTGGTGGAATCTTTACGGTTCTTTATATTCAGTATCATGTTATCTGAAAATAATGACAGTTTTACTTCTTCCTTTCTAATTTGGATGTCTTTTATTTCTTCCCTGATTACTATCACTAGGTCTTACAGGACTGTGTTGAATAA